>JBAMNC010000125.1:0-62500 GCA_037902135.1 Cetoscarus ocellatus
GGTCTGTCGGTGCTGCAGAGGATCTTGGACACCGCAGCAGAGCGGACTTGGCAGGTTACTTCCGTTAACTTGGACACACTGACAGAAGGCACCTTCATCAAACTGTTAGCCGACCTGGACTACAAGAAAGACTTTCAGATAATTATCGACTGTGAGCTGGAACGACTCAACTACATCCTCAATTTGGTAAACAGTCACTGATCCAAACTCTAGAAAAATATTTTTGTCTTTTGAAAGTGAGCTCACTTTATGTTTTCTTTTCCAGCAATAATTCTACAAAAAGAAGCAAAATTCACCTTTGTTATCCTTTGTTATGCCTCACAGCAAGGAGGTCGCTAGTTTGATCCCTGGGTTGGTCACGGCCTCTCTGTGTAGAGCTTGCATGTTCTCCCCGTGCATGTGTGGGTTCTCTCAGGGCACTCCAGCTTCCTCCCACAGACCAAAAACATGCTCATTAGGTTGATTGGTGACTCCAGATTGCCCTGGGGTATGAGTGTGAGCGTGAATGCTTGTCTGTCTCTCTATGTGGGCCTGCGATCGGCTGGTGACCAGTTTGGGGTGTACCCCGCCTCTCGCCCATTGTCTGCTGGGATAGGCTCCAGCCCCCTGCGACCCTGACAGGGATAAGCAGTATAGATAATGGATAGATGGATGGAGGGATACACATTAATTGTGGTTGGTTTTTCAAAATTTAATCTGTTTATAAATGTATAACCTCTTCCTTTAAACCAACGGTCAACTGATACTGTACTTCTCACATGATGTCAAGCACTGATGGAGTAGTGCTCCTGTGGGCAAGAAACTCCTCCCTCTGCTGTAGGCTGAAGTCTAGCTTTCTAGTTCCATGCTCTAACCATGGTTAAGCTTTTTTAACTTATGTTCTTTTGAAGATAAACTGGTTAGTAATTGTTCAGGGGAAAAAACCTGAATCATACTTCTAGCCCCATCTCAGTAAGAAAAACCATGAGTGGAGTAAATAGTCGGTCAATGTTGTCCGATCCTCCCAGAAGACGCTTAGAAATTAAGTGTTTAAAAGGCTGGTGGTGCAACTCTACATTGTGTTCAGTTGTGATAGGTTTCATCCTTCATTTTTTTGTTGCCATCCAGCCCTTTATGTAGGTCACAATACTGAAAACTTTTTAATTGAGCTTACCTGTTTGTTATTTATTTGACTGTTGTGTAAAGTTGGACTGTACATAACCATTACAGGAACTGCACAGAAATTGTGGTAGCAGAAAATAAGTAGAAGAAAAATATATATTAGACATACATCAAACAATTAAGTACAGTGTTATAGTTCTGGTTTTATGAATTAAATAGCCAAAGGGAAACATTTAAACCATCTTAGATTCTTTAGGACCTAGAAAGAAAACTTATTTCTGAAGTCACAATCTGAGATGTCAACAGAAATAAGACATTGTCATGGTTTCACTGAAGCTAAATAAAATATGTTCTTGCCATTGGACTATTATTTCAAAAAATACTTTAAGTAAAGTGCAAGCTGCTTGAATGAGTTGTAGAAAATCAGAGCAAATGTCTTTGCACATAGAGGCCATGTTTTCAGATTTGGAACATAGAAAAGCCATATAAATGTGAGAGAAACAATTGAAACAATAGACAAACAGTCTGGGGCATCAGAATTTCACCCTCCCCCCGTTTACAGCACCAGTAGCTCCTTGAAATAGCTTGTTACCCTGCTCTGCCAATAGACCCTCTCCCAATAGACCTGCCAGTATGTTGTCCTACCATTGTTTCATCATCAGTTCAAGCCATTTGACTTAGGGAAGCAAGCCCCAGTGTAGAGCAGAGATATTAGAATGAATACAGAGTCACTGAAAACGTGATGGAGGAGGGTGCTGAACTGACCAGTTACCACAGAATAGACATGTCTACCAAACAGAGCAGGCTGGGCCCATGTGGGCAAGGGGGCCTTAAAGTGGCAGGAGCTCCAACATATTCAAGTAGTCATGGAAATTGAATACATGAACTTGACTTTCGATAAAATACTTTGTTGAGTGCACCGTTGCATCCGTGCACCCTGCCATTTTTTTTTGCTTAAACATCAGAAATAATGCTAATCAAAGAGAGAGACATACAAAAGTCCTGTCCTAGGGTGATTTAGACCTTACTGAAATAAGATAAATAATAAGGAATTTCTGTTGGATGAATTCCAAGAATTTATTTTCATCTTAGCTCAATCAGTCTGCAGCTTCTGTATGAAAGGTATTTTCAACTTTATTTCAACAATAAAATCACCTCCCATGAGTCCTCTCTTTTGTCTTTTCCCCATGGAGTAACAACCTAAAGACATACACACATTGAGTAAAATAAGGCGTGAATTTGTCCTTTTAGTAGACTGTGACTCAATACTGCTGGCTTTTGAAGCTGGATGAAATGCAGCTGATGGTTTTCAGTTCTTCAGCTGCAGCTGCTGCAACTGTTTTCGTTTTAATTCTGGACTCTTTGATTTCAGCTTCATTGATAATTGACAGTCAGGCGAGAGAACACAGAGAGGGGGCCTGGAAACGGTTCAGAAAGATAATTTTATATTTGAAATGTTGTTTTGGAATATTTGGACCTGAGGGAGTGAGCAGTAGAGAGCTTTATTCTATCAGAGTCAGCTCGGTCCAGAAACCAGACATGATGTCTACTCAGGAAACTCTTCGTCCTGCTGAACTCCAGCTGGATCTCACACACAGAAGAGTATCAGCTGCTGCTTCAGATCTAATAAGTTTATGAGGACAGATGAATTAATTTAGATAAAAACTATGTGGTAGTGTTCAGCCTGTCAGTACTATGACTATTTGGTTAATTTAATTTTATGGACAGTTAAAAAACAATATCAGGTGGTGCTTTAGATCTGCTTTGTGATGTGATTAAGCCAAGCTCAAACACAAATATTTTCTTTATATCTTTTTTTTTTTTTTTTTTTTTTCAGTTTTCTCATTTCACTGTGTAATCATCAAACATATTTTAGCAACTTGGGCGCCAGGACACATGAAAAGTGCCAATGTATTATAAAAAAGTGCAATAAGAAAAAAGTAACAGCACACTCATGACCACTTTATGAGGTACTCCTAGCTTTTATCAGGATTGGCCCCTTCTGCTGTCAGACTTGCCTTAATTTAACCTTGCAGAGCAGATGGACCTGACTGATTTATTGTATGAAATCCTGCAGGACCATCTTGCTAACCTCCACTGTCCAACGACTTCACCAGCTAAATGCTTCACGGCCCAATCAAGGGGAAAGTGGCAGGAGCTGCAGACGTAACGACAGCGGGAAGTGACTTCATGTTTGAAAACAATGGCGGCTTCTGAAGCGCTCTCCGTGGATGCGGCAATATCCACAGTTTTATCAGAATTGGACTCAACTTCTTCTTTAAAAGAGGACCAAGGAACGTCACTTAAACCTCTCTTATGGGAAATCATGTTTTTGCTCTTTTCCTGACCAGTTATCACTGGTGGGAAACTGGAAGAGAATGTGAAAACCCTCCACGGACGATGCTGGTTAGTCTGTGGTCGTCATGGTTACTCAGCGATACCTGGTGAAATCTGCTCTCCTCAGAAGTTTAC
Source organism: Cetoscarus ocellatus (assembly GCA_037902135.1). NCBI lineage: Eukaryota > Metazoa > Chordata > Actinopteri > Labriformes > Labridae > Cetoscarus > Cetoscarus ocellatus. Next base: position 3,574 of record JBAMNC010000125.1, read on the forward strand.
CGGGAGAACCTGGTGGGGATTGTTGTTGGCAATTGTTTGTGTCATATATGGGTGGTAAATGATAAATCTCTGTGTTATACAATAGTCTAAGGACTGAAACGTAATTTAAGCTTACGGCTAACAGCAGGGTCGAGCTGTTACGTCATACTGATATGATTGGTTTGTGATGAGTGTGACGAGCAGAACGATCGTCCAATCACCAGCTGCAGTTGTTTTTGAAGGTTCTGCCCCTGAAAACATCTTTGAACTGCTCTTCTCCAGATGGACCAGTGAAATATTTCCGTGGCGGATATATGGATTTGTCCGTCTGGCGTGGCATAGATTCAATAAGGTGCTGGAAATGTTACACAGAGGTTTTGGTCCATATTGACATAATAGCATCACACAGTTCCTGCAGGATTGTTGGCTGCACATCCATAATGAGAGTCTCCCATTCCACCACATAACAAAGGTGCTCTATTGTATTGAGATCTGGTGATTGTGGATGCCACTTGAGTACAGTGAACTCATTGTCATGGTCAAGAAACCAGTTTGAGATGATTTGAGCTTTGTGACATGGAGTGTTATCCTGCTGGAAGTAGACATCAGAAGATAGTTACATTGTGGTCATTAAGGGATGAACATGATCAGCAACAATACTCAGGTCGTCTGCAGGGTTTAAACCATGCTCAGTTGGTACTAAGTGGCCCAAAAATATCCCCCACATCATTACCTCACCACCAACAGCCTGAATAGCCCATGCCAGAGCGGTTGAAAGAGAGAGTGGCGTCATTGAGGGTTCAGAACGCAGAGGGTCACGTGGTTCATGTAGCAGCCAAATACAAAACCCAAAACCAGTGAAGTTGGCACGTTGTGTAAATCGTAAATAAAAACAGAATACAATGATTTGCAAATCCCTTTCAACCTATATTCAATTGAATACACTGCAAAGACAAGATGTTCAGTTTACCAGTTCGACAACGTTCGAACTGGTAAACTGTGTTATTTTTTGCAAATATTAGCTCATTTTGAATTTGACGCCTGCAACATGTTTCAAAAAAGCTGGCACAAGTGGCAAAAAAGACTGAGAAAGTTGAGGAATGCTCATCAAACACTTATTTGGAACATCCCACAGGTGAACAGGCTAATTGATTGAACATTTCTCAACGAGCTATTGCAAGGAATTCAGGGATTTCATCATCTACGGTCCGTAATATCATCAAAAGGTTCAGAGAATCTGGAGAAATTACTGCACATAAGCGGCAAGGCCGAAAACCAACATTGAATGCCCGTGACCTTCGATCCCTCAGGCGGTACTGCATCAAAAACCAGCATCACTGTGTAAAGGATATCACCACATGGGCTCAGGAACACTTCAGAAAACCACTGTCAGTAACTACAGTTCGTCGCTACATCTGTAAGTGCAAGTTAAAACTCTACTATGCAAAGCGAAAGCCATTTAACAACAACACCCAGAAACGCCGCCCGCTGGGCCCGAGCTCATCTAAGATGGACTGATGCAAAGTGGAAAAGTGTTCTGTGGTCTGACGAGTCCACATTTCAAATTGTTTTTGGAAAGTGTGGTCGTCGTGTCCTCCGGACCAAAGAGGAAAAGAACCAGCCGGACTGTTATAGGCGCAAAGTTCAAAAGCCAGCATCTGTGATGGTATGGGGGTGTATTAGTGCCCAAGGCATGGGTAACTTACACATCTGTGAAGGCACCATTAATGCTGAAAGGTACATACAGGTTTTGGAGCAACATATGTTACCATCCAAGCAACGTCTTTTTCATGGACGCCCCTGCTTATTTCAGCAAGACAATGCCAAGCCACATTCTGCACGTGTTACAACAGCGTGGCTTCGTAGTAAAAGAGTGCGGGTACTAGACTGGCCTGCCTGTAGTCCAGACCTGTCCCCCATTGAAAATGTGTGGCGCATTATGAAGCGTAAAATACAACAACGGAGACCCCGGACTGTTGAACAACTTAAGCTGTACATCAAGCAAGAATGGGAAAGAATTCCACCCGAAAAGCTTCAAAAATTGGTCTCCTCAGTTCCCAAATGTTTACTGAGTGTTGTTAAAAGGAAAGGCGATGTAACACAGTGGTAAAAATGCCCCTGTGCCAACTTTTTTGCAATGTGTTGCTGCCATTAAATTCTAAGTTGATGATTATTTGCTAAAGAAAATAAAGTTTCTCAGTTCGAACATTAAATATGTTGTCTTTGCAGTGTATTCAATTGAATATAAGTTGAAAAGGATTTGCAAATCATTGTATTCTGTTTTCATTTACGATTTACACAACGTGCCAACTTCACTGGTTTTGGGTTTTGTAGTTCCGAACAAAGCTTGGCGGGCCATTTAAATGAACTGCAGAGCCGCGGTATCTAGTAAATATTAGCCAGTATTTTCATTTTTTTACATTCATACATTGATTTAGACAACTTCCATCATGGTACATATTCTATGCGCTTGTGTAGGAACATTATTATTGCGATAATGCTTTTAAAATTACTGAAATTTCCACTAAAAAGGAAGAATGTTGACAGTAAACAAGCTTTACTTTACGTTCTTGACGAGCAAACATTGCTTGATACTGTAACGTCATTAAATTTCCTTGTTTATAACATCAGCGTTGGCAATTTAGAAAATTACTGACTTATTTTGTTTTCACATTTCAGACAAAGAAGGAAGAAACCTGTGATTTTTATGTAGGAAAACATGTTAAGATGTTTCAAGGACATTGCCTATGCTGTAACTTAGCATTATTAAATTAAAACATGTAAGAACCTGTCTTTTAAAGTATGAAATATCTTATCTAATTTATCGTATCTATCTACTATACATATATATACATATATATATATATATATATATATATATAATATATATATACACACATATACTGATAGCTATATAGATATGTGTGCGTGTGTGTAGGAAAACCAACTCACGATGTGTTGTTTTTTACTGGTTGACTACTCGTCCATACTTTCTTATATTGAACAAAAATTAAGCAATAAAACAATGGCTTACACGATTTCTTTATTCAATCCTGTTGTTTTCAGATTAACCACACAGGCCTAATGCAAAAAAAATTTCATCAAGGATGTTAGATACAACAAGAAGTAGACCAGTGAGCACATTAAAATCAATATTTTGTTTAAAATTGATATGCGATCGTGCTTTAAATTACATTGTTAATTTGATTCAAATGTGCTTGTAAAATGACCATCATTAAAATATCATCTGTAGCTTCCTACCTGTCAATAGACCTTCGATAAATGCGAGAAACATATGTCCCCATAGGAATCCTATTGCCTCGGTCGCATTGTTTGGTAACTATTGAGGGCTCCCATGATCTGCCATTGCTGTCAAATAATTGGTCCATTGGCGTCTATGAACATGACACCACTCTCTCTTTCAACCACTCTGGCCCATACAAGGCAGGATGGATCCATGCTTTCATGATGTTTACATTAAATTCTGACCCTTCAATCTGGATGTGGCAGCAGAAATCCAGATTCATCAGACCAGGCAACATTTTTACTATCTATTCTTGTCCATTTTCTGTGAGCTCTTGTAAATTGTAGCCTCAGTTTCCTGTTCTTAGCTGACATGGGTGGTACTCAGTCTGATCTTCTGCTGCTGTAGCATATTTGCATGAAGGTTCGTCTTGACGTGCATTCAGAAAACGGTGTTCTACATACCTTGGTTGGAACAAATGATTTGTTTTTTCTTTTGAGTTTCTGTTGCCTCTCTATCATCTTGAACCCCAGAGAACAGCTGCTCATTGGATAATTTCTAATTTTTGGACCATTGTCTGTTAACCCTGTAGTAAACAGCAAACCATCGTTTCTGTTTTGAATGTAGATTTCACATGACGAGGGAAACAAACACGAACCAGGAAGTTATTATTGTAATGTTTTCCTCTCTCACTATGCAGATTTTTTTTTCCATGAAATGCTGTTTTTCTGTTTATTATACACAGGCCATGGAGTGATGTTTCATTGAAAGAGTCCTCAATTTAAACAGCAGCAAACAGCGATGGTGGGTGGGGTTGACTGTGGGTCACTACACACTACACACTGACCAAGCGCAGCTGGATAGTACTGAGAGTGAATGGGTGTGAATGGGTAGATGTGACCTGTGGTGTAAAGCAGCTTTGAGTAGTCAAAGACTAGAAAAGCGCTATATAAGCTTAAATCCATTTACCATTTACACACGGGTTGCTTTCTTTAGTTGTGAGACCCTTGGCGGCAGAATTTGACATACTGTGGCTAAATCAACTTTGTTCTTGATTCTGATGCTCCTTTAACTTCAGCAGGTCAGGGACCATGTCTACATACCTAAATGAACTGAGTTGTTGTCATGTTTGGCTGATTAGCTTTTTGCATTAACAAGCAGTTGAGAGAGTGTACCTAATAGAGTGGTCAGTGGTTGAAATAAAGGAGCGATTTAAGAAGTGAGTTGGATGCACAACTTCCTTCTGCCTCCGATCTTTAGCAGTGAGTCTAACTTTAGTGTTCAGAGCAGCTGTGTCACTGAACAGTGGCTGACTGAAGCTCATTAGGAGCTGGACCTCAGGGGGACATCAGAGCCAACACCCACTTCCTCCTCCTTTCCTAACCACAGCTGTTTCTCTCCACCTCCTTGCCATGACCTCCCCCCTCCATTTTTCTGTCTTTCCTCTTCTTTCTTTCCTTTCCCTCCTACCCCCTTGCCATCTTTCAGAGCAGACCCTCTCCCTCTTTTTCTCTCTCCATCCCTTCCTGATGCCGAAGATGGGCGATTAGTTCCTCAAAGATGAATCAAGTCCTCCAATTAGCAGCTGTTTGAGAGGACACACACACTGAGCGGAGTGTGATGAATGTCTAATGGATGCTTTTTATCGTCATTAGAAGCGTCAGAAAAAATGTAATTACCATCTAATTTATTCTGACTCTTCTCCTTGCTCAGATTGCAGCTCAGAAGAGAAACCTGAAGAACTACCACTACATCCTGAATAATCTGGTGAGGCCAACTATTTCCTGGAAGAAACTCCATGACTATATGTGCAGTTTGGAAAACTTAACACCCTTATGTGTGCTTTGTGTGTGTGTTTCAGGGATTCATGGACCTGAACATGACAGAGTTTCAGAAGCTTGGGCCGAATGTGACGGGCTTCCAGCTGGTAAATCAGTCTGATCCAGCCATGGAGAAAATCAACCAGGAATGGCTCGACTTTGACAGTAAAGACCTCAAACTGGCCCGCAGGAGGCTCAGGGTACACACACAAGCATGCATACACTTAAGACAAACCTCTGTGGAGGACATACATGTTTTAGTCACTCAGCTGACTGTTGTTTGTTAAAGCTTGTCGTGTCATGGACACCTGAGATATATGGGGGAATATGATTTCAGTGATGATTTTTGACAGCTGATAACCAGCCTCTGATGTTTTATTTATCATGTCTCACAGGTGAAAACAAAACTGAAGTTCAGTTTGAGATGATGTTGCATCTTTGCCATGTATAAGCACCTGATAATCTCCTCATAATTGTCAATCATAAAGTGAATTCCATCATTGTGATAGACAAAAGTTAAGGTTTCTGTAGCCCACCTAAATAACTTGAGCTGACTGAGTGCTGATCAACAATCTGCTCAACAGAGTGATACAGGGGTAAGATACCCAAATTAGTTAACAACTCTAATAATTATTGGTTATTAACAAGTTTATTGATTCGTTGTTAGAGCTTTACTATAAAGTGTTGTCCAGATGAGCTATTGAAACATGTCCTAATGATGTGTGAAACACTGCTTGGTCTGTCAGATTTGTGTTTGGCCAATATTTAAAGGAAAAACTTTCCTTCCTACAGTTGTTTCGTAATTAAAGACTTCCCCTGACCTATCAGTGCTTATCACAATATAAACAAATTTATATTTTTCTATCCAACTTTGTAAAGGTGGCAAAGCAGCTGGATTTCTCAGGTTCCATTTCTGCCATTAAGCAGATGCATCTTGCAAAGCCTCAAGCTGCAATAATAGTTCCTGGTGGGATAATGAGCAGGGCTGTCAGCATACAAGTTTGGTTTGGTTGTGCCTGAAGCAAGACTGCAATGCCAACTGTAACTAAATGCAAGTGCCATAGGCAGCAGCACTTTGCATTATATAGCATTGCGCAGCATCGCATGCCTGCTTTCCATGCTGCATCTGTAAAAAAATATAATGTATGGCCTGTATTTACCCCTGTAAACAATACATCAGGAGCCTTCATTGTGCAGGTAGAAACAAAGACATGTAGTGTTTTGTATTGTGTGTGTTTGACTCATAGGCTCATCACTACACAGCTCTCTGTGAGCCAAACAAAGTTTCTCCCTTGGTGTTGAAAGTAAAGGTAAATAATTTCACTCACTGAAATGGATGGATGCCCCACTATTGCCTCTGTGTTTAACAGATTAGCACATTGAGAACAGTCAAAGAAAACCAAGAAAATTCACACAGCACCTCTTCAATCTTCGGCTATTCCCACTCCTTGTTTGCCTCAATGTGAGCTATGGAGAGGAAAATGGAAACAAGGCACGCTCTGTGCAGCTTTGAGCTGCATCACTTTATGGCAGTTCGCACTCCATGTACTCAGCCTGTTGTTGCCACTGGTGCTCACTCACATCGTGTTCAGTTAGAACATGGTGTAAGCCTCTGACTGACCCTTTATTGAATGTGACTGACAAAACATTCACTCAGTCACTTTTCATTTCTTTCTTGACCGGTTCTGTTCTTTCCTTACCTTTTTCAATGGGATGTTGCCAAGATGGACTTGAAGTATATCCCATGGGTATGTGAAAGAGTCCCCCTAGAATGTCAGGTTAGACATTAGAAAGAAAGAAAATGTATTGTTAGTTTGGACAGTAATCTGTATCCTCTGCTGTCTGTCTTGTTTATCATTTGAATCATAAAAGGAGATTATATGAATCAAGACACAGAACTGCGGACATATGACTACATCACAGCATCTAAGATATCAGAAGTTTTCCTCTATCTCTATTACTGTCCTCCTTTTACATGGAATATTAAAAAAGTGGCATGTCTTATAAACTGTACTGTTTTCAGTACACAGGAGCTTTGACCTATGATGGCGTCACTGTCATGGCAACAGCTTTCCAGAATCTTAGGCGGCAACGAATTGACATCTCTCGCCGCGGCAACGCAGGGGAGTGTCTTGCCAACCCTCCAGCTCCATGGGGTCAGGGCATAGATATACAGAGAGCGTTACAACAGGTAAATTGCATGCAATGTGTTGATGTTAATTAAGTGAGCCTGTTCTAGAGCATCTTGCATCATAATGATGCCTGTAAATGTGTTCAGGTGCGTCTGGAGGGGCTGTCGGGTTGGGTCCAATTTGATGAGCGAGGACATCGAACAAACTACACCCTGAATGTGATGGAGCTGAGCCACAAGGGGCCCAGGAAGGTGCTGCTGCCTGTTGTTGAGTTCGTTTGACTCTGAGTGAACTTTGGTGCAGAGTCGGCAGGTTTTCACCACAATCAGCTCGTTTTGATAATGGGCTCCCTCTTGTCTGATGAACGGCGTGATAATCGCAGAAATCAGCTGCTGCAGCGTTTGTTTGGTTTAAAAAACCTGCAGACTCTGCTTTCTTCAAAACGCCATCAGACAACAGAGCCTTACAAAATGAGTTATGCTTTCATAAGCATCATAATTATGTTTGCTTGTACTTTCTGAGATGACACACAGAAGTCGAGAATGACAATGCAACATTTTCAAGTCTGAAATTTAGTTTGCCACCCTCTCTGAACACTGTAAAACTTCAAATCTTAGCGATTGAGTCTTTCAACTTCCCTGACAAAATTATCACATTGCATTTGTTTTAGCCACAGCCTACTGAAAAGTCCAGATAATCACAGTATTTCAAGGATTTAAAAGAAAGAAGACACAAGAAATGATGATCAAATTGCTTTTATAAGGTGAAGAAATCTTCCAATTTGACAATTTACTTCCCCTGAAAAATATCTTAAATTAGATGCTTAAGCTACTGTAAAACGGGGTGTATAAGACACATTTTAATTCCTATTATTTAACCAAAAAAGGTGGTTGTTTCCTCTGCCAGTGCAACCAAAATACTTGCTGAAAATGCAAAAAGCCTCTGTCATTTTGGCAAGTGCAGTGCTATCTGCATGCTACCTGTTTCTAAAGAAATTTGAGACGCGTATGCCACTTTCAAGCCCCGTTTTGTGCGTAAACAAGCTTTATAAATGAGACCTCTGGTGTTTTCGTGCTTCGGGAGAAAGTTATAAAGACTAGGCTGTTTGTGAGACATTTTACCATCTTATCTCCCACATTAGTTAATGAATGAGCATTTAAAGAAAACAGTAATATACAGTTGGTTGTTTTTACAGAACTTTGTCCATCAACAACCCTTTTAAAGCCACACATTTTTGGTGGTTCATCAGTATGCTTTAGAAGTCTGTAAAACAGTTTCTTGAAGTAAACATTCACTTTTGCAAAATTGCATTACTTTTGTGCTATTTTGTCCATTCTAGCTCCTCATAGTTAAGCCATCCTCCAACTCTGAAAGTGATGTAATATAAGGACACCATTCCTTTAATGAATGTCTTACTTTAGTTAAAAAATCTCAGACTTGTTGACAAACCAATGGCAATCTGTACCTTGTCATACAAATCATTTTCTTTTTTTCAAGCATTCTCTTTACCTATTTTTTATTGATTTTTTTAAAAACATAACAGGGTCTTTCTTCCCTCTGGTTATGCAACGGAGTGACTTTAAATCTACTCGTAGCTCCTCATTCACTTTCAAAAATAAAAGCAGACATCAGTTGGTTAGATAAATCAGTACACCTGGAACAGTTGATCCACTTTGGATCCACTTTCAATTTGGACTTTAAAAAATGCAAATGCAAATGCAAATGGAAAAAAAGTAAAGAAAGACCAATGGAGTTTAAAGTGTTCGGTTAAAATATGATCAGTTAAAATGAGCTCATAGATTATCATGTGAAGTTAAGGCACCAAACAAAACCTTTTAAAGAACCTTAGATAAATGTATTCTTTTTATTTTTTTAATAAAAGCTGATATTCTGGTCAACATGGATCTATTTTAGTCTGTTTGGGCTCATCCTGTCTTCAGAGTGAAAAGCTTTTCGGTTATATACCATCCTTTCCTAAGTGCTACAGCACACAATCTAAAACTAAATTGTGGCTTTTGTGGTGTGATTGGCTTACATTAGTTAAATTCTATTTAATTTCCAGTTTATGGGAAAGTTTTTTTTTTTTTTTTTTTTTTTTCTGAATGAGTTGAAATGTGCATCTTGCAGGTCCCATTAAGAACAATAAAACATGCAATATAACAAAATAGAAATACAGATGCAGTGGATATGTCTGATGAAAAGTTTGCCCTTTAGGTTGAGTTTGATCTTTTGCCTACAGGCGGGTGTTTCAATGCTCATGTAAGACAGACCGAAAGACTTGAGGTCTCATTTAAACCCAGCGAAATGTAATTTATAAACTGAAAATCAGCTCTTTGGTTGGTTCCTACAGTATTGTTGCACATTTGCACACTGAGACATTGCAGCTTTCACAGGTGCCCCCTTGGTATGAGGTCTTTTTTGTTGATTTTGTTAATAATTTCTTTTAATGTTTATTTTGTTTGGCTTTAAGACTTATTTTACCATTGTTTGTGTTCTTGTGTATGTATCTGCTCTTGCTACGAAACCAATTTCCCCAGATGGACTATAAACACACCTGAATCTGACTCTTGAGTATAAGAAAAGTAACAAAAGACAGGAGCAGCATTAAAAAACAGCACACTGGTTAGATCCCATCCCGAAGCCTCACTTGTGTAACTTTGTTTTGTGTGCTCAGATTGGATACTGGAATGAGAGGAGAGGTTATGTGAACACAGCTGTGTACAGACCGATGGTTGAGGAATTCTACACTCTGCAGAACAGAACCTACATAGTCACCACCATACTGGTAAGACTTGGACCACATGGAGCTCTCCTGAACTCATCTGCCTGTCCTTTATTCTATTGACGAACCAAGCAGTGATTGACAGCTCTGTCCTTTTCAATCCTGACGTCTGACTGTAAACACCATCTGTGTGTGTGTGTGTGTGTGTGTGTGTGTGCAGGAGGCTCCATACATGATGCTGAAAAAGAACCACGAGCAGTTTGTGGGGAATGACAAATATGAAGGTTACTGCGCCGAGCTAGCCTCAGAGATTGCCAAACACGTCGGCTTCTCTTACAGGCTCGAGCTGGTGGGAGATGGGAAGTATGGAGCCATGGACTCTGAATCCAAGATGTGGAACGGGATGGTAGGAGAGCTGGTATACGGGGTGAGTGAGAGCATACCTCACACACAAAGCGTACTCACGCATTTAAAATGTTCTTTTTGAGACTTTGCCCTTTGTATCTGCGAAGTCGGGCAGCAAGGTGACGTAATAGGTTATGCATGTGCCTCAAAGCAAGAAGGTTGTCGGTTTGAAAACATGCTCATTAGGTTGATTGGTGACCCCAAATTGCCCTTAGGTGTGAGTGTGAATAGTTGTCTGTCTCTCTGTCTGGCCCTGCGATTTGCTGGCAACGAACTTGGGGTGTACTCTGCCTCCAGCCCCCCGCAACCCTGAAAGGGATAAGGGGTATACAAATAATGGATGGATGGAGTCAAAATTAAACTGCCTTTTTAAATAATAATTCTCCCAACAAATCAACTGTTCAGTCCCAAGCAACAACATTTGTCAGCCCCTTATTTTTGTGGTCTGTTTCTCTTAAATGAAAGTTATTGGTACCTACTGTATATGTAACAAAAGCACACAAATATATCTTTTTTAAAGACTTAAGCAGAAGTAGACTAAGATTAGCTGGTGCAGTCAAATATGGTTGTGAAATGCCATTTACTGCTGTACAAATAGTAAACATTTTTTGCCCAAAGCACACCTAGAGGCCTTTCTTTCACATTAACAATGACACGTATTTGTGCATATATTGTGTACATATATTGTGCAAATTTCCCCGTGTGGGACGAATAAAGGTTTATTCTATTCTATTCTCCTACACTCTAAAAATAATTGTGCAACTGAACATCAAGTGGCTATGACCTGGTGCTCAATTTAATTAAAAAATAACTAAATGTGATGATCTGATTGTGTAATGAGAGGGGAACATTGGAAGTTTCACCATTTAATTTATGAGCTGAAATTGTACTACAGCAGCTTTAGGACCAACGGCAGAACCTTGAGTATACACAGACCATGATCATACTGCAAGTCCAACACTATCTCCATCCATAAATTATCTTAAAATTCATTATCCCTGTTATTTTAGTGACTCTGGTCATGTAAAACATGCTGCTGTGATGCAATCACACAATCACATCATTCACCATGTTGAAGGTTTGGACTGTGACACATGTGCCAGAAACGAGTGCTTTTGTTGGTCAGATGTGGCCTCATCAGGCATAAAACATTAAAATGGCTGAGGTCCAAAAAAATAAAAACAATATTTCATTTAGCAACATTGTGTAAGCTGACATTGACTGATTTAAAAGATTTAAAAAAAATACTTGCAACAAAAAAACACTCACAATAAAGTGCCCTTAATTTCAGGGCACACCTTATTCATAATAATGCAAAATTGCCCAAATAACATGTTTTGCAATTACTTAGCAGTCTATCTAAGTTGAGTCATATCTAATGTCCAATATAATCAGACAGAAAGCAGTATTACTTTTGACATCAGGCAGGTGTTCCCTGTCTGATGGTACCCCCTTGAAAAGCTGTAAAGGGACTTTATTGAGGTTGGTGTTGAATCAGAACTGCCCAGATGAACACATTTACAGAGGTTTTGTAATCTCTCTGTCTATAGAAAGCAGATGTGGCGGTGGCTCCATTGACCATCACTCTTGTGCGGGAGCAGGTGATCGACTTCACCAAACCTTTCATGTCTCTGGGAATCTCCATCATGATCAAGAAACCCACGAAATCCAAACCAGGTGTCTTTTCCTTCCTCGACCCTCTCGCCTACGAGATCTGGATGTGTATTGTGTTTGCTTACATCGGAGTCAGCGTCGTGCTCTTTCTGGTCAGTTTATTTGTTTTTCAGAGGTTTTTATGGAAAAAAATGTGTAATGGATATCTTTTAGACATAGTGGTGATTTTTTTTATCCTTGGGAAAATATTTGCATCACTTGTTTGTTATGTTTTTTGTCAGCTTGTATCATAGTACTTTGCTGACACTTAAATGCGATAGTGTAAGACATTTCGTATAGAAGGCTGCAGCTCTTTTTCAGTGGTATTTCAATGTTATGTGAGGATAGTACTGCATATGTCTGTCTGTCTTTCTCTCAGGTCAGTCGTTTCAGTCCATATGAGTGGAAAGGAGATGAATCTGATGATGAAGATGAAACTCTGCCCTCATCTTCCTCCCGCCATGCTCTGCCTACCTCGTCTGACCTCACTCACTCTCCTGGTATCTCACATGCTGATTACCATTAACAACACCATTATTATCGTTGTTACCCAAAGGGCTCAAGAGTTTGGTTTGCATTTTTCTGCATTATTTTCTTTTTTTTTTTTTTTTATTCAAAAGGATACAATCAGAATCAGAACCAACAGAAAGAAAAGGACACTCCAGAGTATACCAACGACTTTGGGATCTTTAACTCTCTTTGGTTCTCTCTCGGGGCCTTCATGCAACAGGGCTGTGAAATCTCACCAAGGTAAGACACCAGCACACACAAACTAAAGCCAACTGTAATAAAGCACTGCATTGGAGGCTTCAACGAAAGTTTCTCGTTTGAAAACAACTATTATTGCTTTCTTGTTTGACCTCAATCATCTCTAAACACATTTGAAATATTCATTCATTCATTCATTTTCTATACCGACTATCCCTTTCGGGGTTGCGGGGGGCTGGAGCCTATCCCAGCTGTCATTGGGCGAGAGGCGGGGTACACCCTGAACCGGTCGCCAGTCGATTGCAGGGCAACATGTAGAGACAGACAACCACTCACGCTCACACCCATACCTAAGGGCAATTTAGAGTGACCAATTAACCTAATGAGCATGTTTTTTGGTCTGTGGGAGGAAGCCGGAGTGCCCGGAGAGAACCCACGCATGCACGGGGAGAACATGCAAACTTCACACAGAAAGGCCCTGCCGGACCCGGGAATCGAACCGGGGACCTTCTTGCTGTGAGGCACGTGCACTACCTGCTGCGCCACCGTGCCGCCCCACATTTGAAATATTATTGGCAATTTTATTTATCATTGCATGTCCATCAGTGAGTGTCTTAGGGGTAAGTCAGTGCTGTGAATCCTCATCTTACAAACTTTTTCATATAGTACGTGAAAATTCCACTCATTGAACTAGTAGTTTAGTTAAATACATAGAAGACTTTGATGAATGAGTTGGTTTCTCAGTTGGGTCTATTTACCAACAAGCATTTTCTCAGTAAGTAAATGGTTTAGACCTCTAGTTTCATGTCCTCTCTAATTCCGAATGTAGAGTAAAAGACCATAAAGAAGGAGGGATTAACAAGATGGCATCATTGAAAGCAGAAAAATGAGAAAAATGCAAGATTGTGGAATTATTGGGGGAACTTTTCTGTGAAAATCAGAATGTGTTAAAAGATATATCTTGTAAATGCAACAGTGAATTTCTAAAACAACAAAGCAAAATTATACATATTAAATTTACTAGTAAAGTGAACACTCACATTACATAGATTGCAAACTTTCAAGAAATAGTACAATGATATTTACATCAAAACATTTTTAGCTTATACAAATGCAGGGCCTTGTTTACAAAACACTGGTTTTTGCCTCTCTTTTTTTTTTAAAGTGGTATGGTGTTCAGACTGTTTTGGTTACAACTACAGTGCAACAAATTCCCTTAAAATGAGGCTGTAGACATGCCAGTAGTTGGCTCTGGTCCTTTTCCAGAAACAGCAAATACATGCACATTTCTTTTTCTTTGACAGTGTTGTAATAGACAAATAGGTAAAGCATGAACATTTGTGTGAATGAACAATGAAGTGGCATTGCTGATCAAAGTGAGTCAATCCACATTTTAGGGCCTGTGACCACAGCCTTCTAGTTTTCATTTACAGACTACATGGTGACACTCTGTTAGAGTTCCTGCTCACGTGGGCTCTGATTGGTTTACAGGTCTACTCAGTGGTAATTTGTGAGTTCAGCTCTGTGGCGCAATGTTGTCAACTATTCTGCATTCAGTCTACTGTCTACGCTCTGTACTGGCCTCGCTACTGCAAGCCAATGGGCTAAAACCGATTACAGGAGGATGGTTCTGGAAATGAGAGTGACTTAACGTTCAGAGCCCTCTGGAAAATGAAGGAGATAACACAACAATGGTAGGATGTCACACTGGTAGGTCTATTTGGGGAGATAACAAAACCTTTAACGCATCTATGCGCCATTAAGAGGGGGAGAAGGAGAAATCCTGATGCTGCAGATGTTTTGTCTTGTTCATGGAAGCGCTCAACAGCAGAATATGGGCCATTCAGTGTGTTCAGGCACAATTCCTCAACATGCAATCACCGACGTATCCTCTGCATCATCCTTTGATATTGTTTTGACGGTGACCCCACTAGTGGCTTAATTTTGTGCATGTGCATTTAACGCTGATAATGCCATCCAGAATTTGCATCTTGGTAAACATCACTTGCAATAACTCATAATAAAAAATGATCAATCAGAGTACACCTCTGGGTCACAGAAACAAGATGTCAACAGCAGACACAGCTGTAGGCATCAGAATAGTGTGAAATCTTTCAGTGGGTGATGTTCCTGCCATCCACCTCTTCTCTGAAGTCTACACACCTGCAGAAACACCTCCTCCTGAATATTATTTTCAGCTATAAACAGAAACAAACTACAAAGAGAGGACAAGCTGGTCTACAGAACCTGAATATCACAGGTATACTAGATTAATGCTAACATACATACATACATATATACATTCATACATACATTTATAGCCATACCATAAGATATATACAGCATTTATTAATGCAGACATATCATCACAAACACACACGTACGTTAACAGGAAGCACGCAGAATTGTGTGTGACATGCTGCCGGGTTAGCTGTGTGTTACTGCTGTGTGAATGCCTGAGGCACTTTCTATTCTGGAGCCACTGTGTGTGAGTGTATGTGAGTGTCATGTAATTCTATCAGTGTCTATGTGTGTTAATGTATGCAGGAGTGTGTCATGACGTGGTTTCCTCATTAAAACAATGTCCGGGTCAGATCCTTCCTTATGCATTATATACTGTCTATTTAATATGCAGGTGATTTACAGTGTTTGAGCTGGAGTATTTGAATCAATTGTGAGGGTTTGTCATGATTTAGAGCTGTGAAGGCAGTTGGTTTTGACAAATCATGCGCTGTAAATCAACTATTAAGGCTCCAAATAATCAACAAATTAATGAAAACACGAACAAGGAGAATATGAAAACAATAAGTTGCAGACAATATGAAATTGTGGAAAATTTTGCCTCATGGTGGTGTTAAAAAAAGCTTTTAAATGAGGGATTTTGCAGTTTTGGGGTTTTTATATGTGTGTATATAAAGTATATGCAATTAATTTTATTATGTACAGATGCAGCTACCTCAGTTGTCCCCTCTTAATCAAATGCCTGCCAAGTTCCAGCCACTGGTAGTCCCTCCCCTAAGTCACAAACAACATTTGTCACAGACACAGTGGTGTTGCAGTTCAAAGAGCAATTACATTAAATTGAACTTTTCAGGTAATTTTATTATTTCTTTAGCGGCATTGTTATCACAGTGAAAAAAAAAAAGAAAAACTCATTTCATGTTTATGTTTCAGCAGGGGTGCCACAAGGAGCTGTGGGCTCCATGGAAGATTAACACATTGGGCCCCACCACAACCGGCAAAAATATAACTTAGAGCGATTGCGCCAGTCACAACAATTTTATACCAAAAAAAAAAACATTTTATGGTAAATGCAATCAGTGTAAAGAAGAACATACTCTGTGTTAGTCACAGTGAAACAGGCTGCTTAATTCCCTCACCTCAAGCTCTCTTAAATAGTAACCTTAACACTCAGCAACACAGCAACCTTTGACAAATAAACAAACGATTACAATCAAGTTACTCTGTATTAGGACAAGTAATGACCTTAAAGATGTGAAGAAAGTACAAAGTACATTTCAGTCAAAATGAATTAATAAATATTAGAATAACTTTATATGAGCACCTTTTTGGGCATTTTTAGCATCTGAAATGTCTTATTATAGACTCCTTTTTCTAGATAAGTCTTCATGAATATAGTCTTAGACTCATTGACCGATCTGACATTTTTTTTTTTTTTCTTTTTTTATGGCAAAATCTGTGACTCTGTTAAATTCTAATTGGTCATATAGACATTAGTAGGTTCAATTTTAAAGCTAGAGAGATAGTGAGAAACCAAACATATCAAATGGATCTACATACCGCAATAAACATTTTCTTGTAAAAATACAGCATTTATCCAGAAAATGTCCTTAGAAAGACTGAAATATATACCTTAGGTGGGAAAAAAATTGCAATATCATTTTTACTCCCAAACCCTTTCAACCCTAATGCAGATACTCTCTACTTTGTACGCCCAATACATTGGGATGGGGGTGGGGGTGAGGGTTAATGCAGTTTATAAAAAGATTTCCTCTGCAGCCTGTGGACATCACCACTGAGCTGTGAAGCCTGTTACGATATCCCGGTGCTCATATTGAGTTTAGAAGATGTAAGCATTATGTGCCAGTCATAGGGTGCTGACGCTGCTCATATATTGCAGCAGGTCAACATAAATTATTTTATAGTGTCAGATTAAAATCTTACCAAATAGCACCGTCTTAATGGAGTACTCAATCTTGTTGTGAAAACATTTTATCTCAAACAACTACACACTGATTTATGTTCAGCTATCTTCACTCTGTTCATCTTAATAAAACCCCATGTAAATGTGTGTGTGTGTGTGTTTCAGTGCTGTACTCTTCAGAGAGGGTCACCTTTGGACTGACTGGTTGTGCCTGGAGGGCTGAATACTCTATAAGTGTGAATGTGTCGATGTATTTAATGCTGATTTGAGGTATAGAAGCTTGTTCCAGTTTGCTGCTTTCCTCCAGGCTAGACCTACTTTTTTTCAGACTTATCTGTCACACCTCCTGCAGGAAATATCATGATGAACATGTATTATTGTTAGCAGATCAGCCAACCTCACAGTCCTGTTACAACCAATGTTAAGAACATGTTATTTCCAAGGAAACATGGTTTTAACTACAAATTGTTGTTTTGTCTGACTCATATTTTTTGCCCTTAACAACTAAAGTGACCTGTAGCATTTGTAGAAGACCTGTAGAAGACAGAACCTTTAGTTCAGGTGAAGGAAGAATTGGCAGTGTTTTACCATGGAAAAATAGGAAAGACGCTTAGGGCTCTAATTTCATAGACCAGGCGCGGCGCACCTGCCCTGCGCTGTACCTGTGCCGCGCCAACGGGGTGCGTCCAGGGCGTTATGCAAGTTTCATGCACGGCGCAGTCTGGCTCAGCGAGGCGCACCCACGCCTCCGTCCCTCCCACCGGCGCAAATAGCAGAGTGGGAGGAGAGAAGGCGTGAGTGAGTTTAACACAGCCGAGTGTAATCTTCACAAATCAAATGAACGCCTCTCCTCGCCTTTAAATGCGTTGCAGGCGAGGCTCAGTGACAATTTCACCTCAGTGGTAAAGAAGGTCAGAGCGGCTGTCACTTTTACAGCAACTGGGAGAGCGCAGGAGCCACCGGGCTGCGCATCTGTCCCACCTCGCGGGACAGATGTAATCTGTTCCTTTGTCATAATAGGAGTACAAAATTAAGTGATAATTACATTTAAACACTCTGAAGATTCAAAAGCAAGGCAACTGGACTGTGTAGAGTTTGTTGGGAAGACGTTTCACTTCTCATCCAAGAAGCTTCTTCAGTTCCTGAACTGACTCTACACAGTCCAGTTGCCTTGCTTTTGAATCTTCAGAATGACCATGACCTGGATGAATGAGAATCTACACAGACGTACATTTAAACACAGCAGCAGGCTAATCCATTCATCATGCTTGTGATCCACCTGCATTCCTGGTCTGTCATCGCCAAATAGCAGAACCTTTGGTGAAAATATATCTCCTCCTCATCCTCCTTGCAATAATGTTCTCCATCTTTTTAGATCACTCTAAGAATAAAGATTAAAACAGAGAAATATGGGCAATCACAGGTAAATCCTTAAGACACCGAGTGACTTACATTTATTCAGCGAGCGTCTCTCTCTTTTTTTTTTTCTCTTTCTTTTGAATTTCATGAGATGAGAGAAGCCGGATACTCCGTATCGGATGATGTGGCTGTTTGTGGTTGGCTGAGAGATGTGAACTCGTTAGTTTGCGTCACTCTTCCAGCTGCCATCAGGTTGAGTTTCCATTATGACAAACGTCTCTGATCTGACATCAGATGTGACGGGAAAATTAATATAGATACAAATGTATGTGCTGGTTCAGACGGTTACATTAAATAGTGGTTGTTGTGATTGTTTATTGCATTGAAATGTACCTGACACTCTGGATACCTGCCTGTGAGGTTTTGGTGACGTGTGCGCACAGCGCGCCTGTCAGCCAAATTACCACTGCACCGGGTGCGCTTCGCCTGCACCAGGAATAGACCAGGTTGGAGCTGGCGAGCTTTCAGCGCACCTTCCACGCAGTTTTTTGGCATGAAATTTTCACTGCGCCAAGCTGAATTTGTTGACACCTCCCCCTGGTGTGCCGCAAACCCATCTCGGCACAGTCAGTCTACCAAATTACCAAATTGGCTGCGCACGGTAGTGCGCCGGTCGAAATGACCACTGCTCGGGGTGCGCCAGGCTCTGCCACCTTGCACTGCGCCAGGAAATTAGAGCCCTTAACGTGGAGCAACAGTAGAGGATTATCCTTGACAGGAACTAAGACTGGAAGTAATTTTAATGAAGAGAAAAGTGACAAACAAGTTTAGTGTTGGGGAAGTTATGTTAAATACAGAAAGTGTAAGTTTCTCATTTGCAGGAGAACATACAATTAGCAAACACAACTTAAATTCCACTACCAAACGATCAAAGAATCAACTTCTCAGTCATCCAAAACTTTAATCAGACAGTAAGTTTCAATTTCTGAATGTAACAGCTTCTTTTCTTTTTCAAAATAAAATTAAATGGTCATCTGTTCATATCAGAAAGAGATTGAACCCAATTACAGTCAATTTCCATGGTTCAAAAGCCATTTTTAATAATTGCCAATTTACGTGGTGCAATTAAGGAAATTCAGATTTTTTGTACTTTCAGTCTGAAGCACAAAAACATCCACACCATCATCTTTGCTTTTTCTTTCTTTCTCCACAGCTCTCTTAGATGAAAATATACCTGTTATATCTGTTTTTGCCACCAAGCTCATCAATAGTTTACTTTTCTGCATAATTTCAAGATGTAATATTTACGCCTCTTTGACTTTTCCCCTCCACTGTGAACGCTGAGGAGGCAGAAAAGTGGGTTAAGTTGACCCCCATTTATTTCACCTTCATATATCCCAGAGGCAGTATCATAGGCGTAATACTGGTAATAGAGGAACATACAAACAAAGCGGGGGAGAGTAGCACCGTGTGTGTGATTGCATTTGTTTGTGTGTGAAACTGAGCTATGCTCTAACGCTCCCCCAAAGCAATATCCCATTGTGAATTGACATCATTATAATATACTTGTAGAATTGATGACTTATAGTCAAAAATAGACATTATAAACAACAGCACAATATGAGAAACTTTGATCTGTGGTTATTTTGTGGAACACTGCAATAATAACATGAATTGGTTGACCTGCTGACATTTTGATCCTGATAAAGAAAGAATAAATGCTCCATTTTAACTTTTTTCTGAGTGCTTCAATAACTTTAGACAATGTAAATGTTGTCCACCTTTAAACATTCTTGTAGCTAACATTCACAGTGTTTCCACTGAGTTTACCACTTAGAGGTGGTCTCCTTCCAATAATTTCTCATGGTCATGTGCAACAAAGAGTCAATGCAAAGCAAAACATCATCAAGTGAGACTGTGCTCTGTACTGACAGTGGTGCCTGCAAAATTAGGTTTTCCCACCTTATTTTGTGTAAAGAGAGAGGATTTCAGATCCGAGTGCATATAAATAATGTAATTTTCATAGATATGGTATCTGTGCCATTTTTGTAGCGGTGGGGGTGGTGCTGTACTGGTGTGCCACCACCCTCAACAAATGGTAGGTAGACACTTTTCACGACAAGCTTAAGCACCATATGCAAGCTCTCATAAAATGCTAATTGGACTCTACAGTAAGAAGCACTTAAAATTTTTAATTAGGAGCAATGGCACACGGGCCAAACCTGCTACACTCTTTAATGTTTACCTGAAAATTAGTCTACTAGTTGTAGATGACAACCTGTAAGGCAGTCCAGCATCAGTATGTAATTTGTGTATCATCTGTATAGACCAATAGTCAGTGTTATGTTAGTTGTTTCTATGTTTCTGGTTCCATTCACAGGTTATCATTTACCCTCAAGATTGTCCTTTGACTACCAATGACACCATTAAAGCTTTTCTGTTGCCAACAGACCAAACTGTGGCTGTACTAAGAGCCATCATTGATTTTCCTGATGAAGAGATCATTGGTTCCACTGTCACCACCCTGGTTTAGTGAGACATAAGCTATTACTTTATCTTTCTTCTCTATGTTTTCTCCAGGTCTCTCTCAGGTCGTATTGTCGGAGGAGTTTGGTGGTTCTTCACCCTCATCATCATCTCCTCCTACACAGCCAACCTGGCAGCTTTTCTCACCGTGGAGAGGATGGTGTCCCCAATAGAGAGCGCAGAAGACCTCGCCAAGCAGACTGAGATTGCCTATGGTACCCTGGAAGGAGGCTCCACCAAAGAGTTCTTCAGGGTGAGGAGACTTTGTTGTCCTTAAAGTTAGGCTTGGTGGAAATGAAAAAGATTCTCAATCGATACTAAATAAATTGAAATTCAAGATGGCAAAGTTTCATTTTGGTACCACCTAGGCCTTCGCAGTTTACTCCTGTCATCAGGTCAAAATCCATCCAGAATTATTTACATTCTTTCTTGGAGATTCAATGATATGTCAGTCGAAAGATGCCCTATATGTTGATGAAAATTTTCCTCTTTGTGCTTTTCAACATTGAAAAATGGTAACAATGCTGAAGGTTACATAACTGCACCGTTAACAAGCCTCTCCTGGCAGCACGTTGTTCAAGCACCTATCTGTGGGGTCATTCCTCCAGCTCTGGCCATTTTGCTTTTGGCCCATGATTAGCTTTCTTCATTTTCTTCATTGCAGTAACCTCTGCTTTTCGCCAGTCCCTCCTGAGTTTCTCACTCACTCCAAACTTTATTTCCGCTTGATTACTGCTACATATTTTACTACCTGCAGTTTCTTATCTTCAGAATAGGATTTTCATTTTGGGAGCATTTTGTTTGTGTCCAACCTAGCCTAGAGCACCTTCCCACGGCTGTAGACGATAATGCTTACCCCTTGTTTCATGTCAGTCAGTATGAATTAACGTTTACAAACATGTTAAATCATGCATATTTTGATGTACAAGTCGCACCTGACTATAAGTCGCAGGACCAGCCAAACTATGAAAAAAGTGCGACTTATAGTCTGGAAAATACGGTAAAAGTTAGTTCTGCATACCCAAAACATGATTTTAATGTCTGTACCATCCACTTTCATGTCAGCGGTCAAAGATTGCAGTTTTTGAGAAAATGTGGTCCTACATGCGGAGTGCAGACCCCTCAGTGTTTGTCAAAAACACCCCTGAGGGTGTGAGCAGAGTCAGGAAGTCTAAGGGGAAGTACGCCTACCTGCTGGAGTCTTCTATGAACGAGTACATCGAGCAGAGGAAGCCCTGCGACACCATGAAAGTAGGAGGCAACCTGGACTCCAAAGGTTATGGAGTGGCCACACCAAAAAGATCACCTCTCAGGTAAACTCTGAATGTCCAAGCACTAGATAGTCAATGTGGGGTTCATGTTGGTGTCTGTTTTGTCTGTTTTTGTGGGAAATTAGTTGAATCAGAATAGATATGTTAATAGCTGGCAATACCCGACAACTTTTCTTAGTATCAAGATGATCAAACTTATTTTAATACATGCTTTAATCAGTAGACAATGATGCCCCTGTACAAATGTTACAGAATCTGCTAAACATGGCATAGGTTAGGAAAGTTTTCTTTATAATATAACTTTATAATGTAGTTTTATATTTATAACTTTTCCAAGTGAATTTGAACATTTTGAAAATAATAATATTATTTCGACATCTACTGGTGAGCTGGCAAGTAAATTAGGTTAAAGCCTGTATAGTCAGATGCATCTGTGTGGGAATCCACAACACATCAGAAGAAATAGTAAATCAACCATCAAGATATTGGCAAAATTTCAATATGAGGCAGAGGTTTAAACACAAGCGACAGCAATAGTGCATCCTTGTCCAGATTTATAGTGGACATGGACTGAGACAAAAAAATGGATTGAATTGAATTAAATTGTTTCTCAGTTGCAGGAGCAGTTTGTTGGTGCTTATTATAAACTTGATTGTCCAGACAAGAAACTATCCTGTGCTCCAATCCAATCTTAGATTTGTGTTACTGTATGTGCGTTTGTCTTTCAGTGTGTCTGTTTGTCTGTCAGTCTCTTAATCTGTCTCTCTGTCTGTCTTGTCTCTCTCTCTTTTGTTTGTCTTTGTCAGTATGTTTGTTTAATGTCTGTTTGTCTCAGTGTTTCTGTCTGTCTGCCTGTTTCTGCTGTCTGCCTGTTTGAATGCAAAACTGCCTGTCTGTCTGCAACAGTGTTGACATCTATCTATCTATCTATCTATCTATCTATCTATCTATCTATCTATCTATCTATCTATCTATCTATCTATCTATCAATCTATCCTTAGTTGCTGCTGTCAGATAAAAAAAAAATCTGATTAAGTGTTGAAGGTGGACAGAAACGGTCTCTTAACTAGAGATGCCTCTATGGATCATTAACTAAATCTATAACTGTGTGCTGTTGCCATTCTTGGTCAAGTCCCCCCTTGGAAAAGAGATCTCTGATCTCATTGGGACTCCATCCATCTTTCCATCTTCTCCTGCTTATCCATGATCGGGTCGCGGGGGCAGCAGCCTAAGCAGGGAAGCCCAGACTCCCCTCTCCCCGGCCACTTTGTCCAGCTCTTCCCGGGGGACCCCGAGGCGTTCCCAGGCCAACTGAGAGACATAGTCCCTCCAGCTTGTCCTGGGTCTTCCCCGGGGCCGCCTACTGGTGGGACGTGCCCTGAACACCTCACCAGGGAGGCGGCCAGGAGGCATCCTTACCAGATGCCCGAGCCACCTCATCTGGCTCCTCTCAACACTGAGGAGCAGCGGCTCTACTCCGAGCCCCTCCCGGATGACCGAGCTTCTGACCCTGCCTCTAAGGGAGAGTCCGGACACCCTGTGAAGGAAACTCATTTAGGCTGCTTATACTCGACCCACAGCTCGTGACCATATGTGAGGATAGGATGGAAAATCGACAGCTTCGCCTTGCGGCTCAGTTCCCTTTTTACCACGACAGACTGGTGCAGAGTCCGCATCACTGCCGAAGCCGCACCGATCCGCCTGTCGATCTCCCGATCCATCCTTCCCCCCCTAGTGAACAAGACCCCAAGGTACTTGAACTCTACTTGGGGTAGAATCTCATCCCCGACCCGGAGAGGGCACTCCACCCTTTTCAGGGTGAGAACCATGGACTCAGATTTGGAGGTTCTGATTCTCATCCCAGCCGCTTCACACTCGGCTGCAAACTGATCCAGTGAGAGCTGCAGGTCACAGTCCGATGAAGCCAATAGGACCACATCACCTGCAAAAAGCAGCAACCCTATCCTGAGGTCACCAAACCGGAACCCCTCAACGCCCTGACTGTGCCTAGAAATTCTGTCCATAAAAGTAAGAACAGAAGCAGTGACAAAGGGCAGCCCTGGCGGAATCCAACCCTCACGAAAACGGCTCTGATGTACTGCCAGCAATGCGAACCAGGCTCTGGCACCGGTCATACAGGGAACGGACCGCCCGTACCAGGGGGTCCGCTACCCCATACTTCCAGAGCAACCCCCACAGGACCCCACGAGGGACACGGTCGAATGCCTTCTCCAAATCCACAAAGCACATGTAGACTGGTTGGGCAAACTCCCATGCACCCACGAGCACCCTATGGAGGATATAGAGCTGGTCCACAGTTCCACGACCAGGATGAAAACCTCACTGCTCCTCCTGAATCCGAGGTTCAACAGTCCGGTGGACCTTCCTCTCCAGTACCCCTGAATAGACCTTCCCAGGGAGGCTGAGGAGTGTGATCCCCCTGTAGTTGGAGCACACCGTCCGGTCCCCCTTCTTGAGAAGGGGGACCACCACCCCAGTCTGCCAATCCAATTTGGCACTAATCATTGGGACTAACCTGGCTGAATTAAGGTTAAACAAAAAAATAAAATAAAAAATAAAATAACTAGTTATTATCAACTAATTTTCATTAAAAATACATGGCTGGTTGATGGGAAACAATGCCTCTTGGCAGCTTCTGTAGCTGGCAGAAGCATTGTGTGTGTGTTGTAATGTAAGTGTGTAGTCAGCTGAATTGCCAGCCACTTAGAGAACACCTTAGTTTATGAATCAGATCCAACTGAAATGTAACTTCTTTGATTAGTGGCTTGAGAAGAAGTCTGTCAATTCATCTATTGGGTCTTTCATTCTGATCAAATCAAAGAAGCAGTGATATGATCCCCAAAGTTTGTTGCAAATTCCATTGGTTAAAAATATGAACCCAGTAATGAATCCTCTAAAGTGGGAGTGTCTAAGCATCTCATTAAGGGTCATGTTGTAAAAAACAGAACTGTTAGGCCACTCGAATATGCCTTGCCCTTAGCATATTGAAGTTTAGGATTTTGGGTCAGCCAATCAGACCTTAGTGGCCCTGTTTGGCCCTGGCTACCCCTGTTGACCCCTGGTCAGGGTGAGGACCTTAATTTGGACCTTCGGACTAAGAGGACAACTGAGAAAATAAGTGCAATCAATGCTATTTGCTGCTGTAATCCATTTCTCTTTATACGTCATTAAGGCAAAAGCCTGATTGGGGGGCATATCTAAATTTTAGGTTTTGAATATTGCTATAGGCCCCGGGCCATGGTTTTGACACCCCTTCTCTAAGATTAAGCTAGTTAATTAACTTGACAATGCAGCCATGGCAGAGGAAAGAGGAATATCATTAAAGTCCTCCTAGATTGCTCCTTCAAAGACTTACAAACCTTGCCTCCAATATGGTCACCAGGGCACCCCCCAGGAAAGGGGGAAGAGCTCAACAGCGAGTGTCTTTTGGCCAGGCTTACCTCCATTAACCATGGTTGGTCTCAATAACAACATGCAAACACTACCCCTTGGACTCACCATCTGCAGGGCGATCAGGTGGCAGGCAAAAACGAAGACCTGCTGACCCCTGGCAGTTCAGTATGGTCTCACAGTCTATATAACAGAAAACCAACTGCCTTGTGTCTACCTCCACCATTACTAATCAGATAGGTACACCTGGCACTCAGACGGATCAATGCCAAAAATAAAGGTTTGGATCTGCTATATTGTTTTATTTCTCAACATCTGACAGTGGAAACACAGAGGATGAACTCTGTGGAGCTGGGCTGAACATTATTGTAGGAAATGGGGCTTTAGGCATGGGTAGATAAAATGTCATCATGGTGATAAAACAAAATAAAAAAAAAAATACAAAATAGAACAGAGTTACAAGCTGATTTGCCACGGGGAATATTATCAATGTTGGCAATTAAAAAAATTATATTTGGGCATCCCTACTCTGAACACTAGTAATCAACCTAAGTGATTAAAGATTAAAGAAGTTTGGACATAAGCTTAATTCAAGGTTGATTTATGTTATTCTTTTTTTATCTGACAGGGGCAATTAAATCCTGAGTTTTGATTTTTTGGTTTTTGACATCATAAACATTATCTGGTCTTTTGAAAGAACATTTCATGCTTGCTCTCCACGTCAACATTTTACAGCCAACCCAGAGTCTGAGGAGATGAAAATCTTCAAGAGATAAGATTAAAACTCAATAAATTCAGTAACTTGTATGTCTGTGCATGTTATGAAATTGCTAAAAGCATGGAAAGGCTTTTCAAATTAGTCAGTGAAACAAAGTGAAAAACAGACAAACTGTGCCGTCACATTTTGTGCTAAAGTGAAATGGTTCAACAAGTGTGAGGAGAAACTAAATAATGGAGGAACTTTGCACCTTGAATCGTGCATTTTAAATATAACCATATCTTTGATAATAAATCAGACCAACGTGAGCGACTCACCTTTTGAGTCGATAGTTTTCCCTATGAACAGAGTTTCAGATGCAGATAAAAAAAATCATTCTCCATTATTGAAAAGATAAAAGAACGTGTCAGGTTTTTAGATCTGTTGCTTAGCAACACAGTTGTTTCAAATGGCTTAAATACAAACATATTCAATAATCTCAGTAAAATACTGAGATTATTCAGTCCTCTGTGACAGACTCTGTCCTCTGGGTTGACGGTCTCTCTGTATTAACAGCGGACAGAATCATGTTGTCATTCCACCATTAAATCTGCATTAAACATCTGATTTCTGCTTCTGGTGCTGCTTTAGCTGCTGTGGCAGAATCACAGCTAAGACTGATCACGAATGTTCAACTGTTCTAAATGGATGTTTGGAGGGTTTTGTTCCTAACTGGCATTGTTATTAATGATATTCACTCATCAAAAAAAATGATTTAATGTATTATAAATAAAAGTGGAATAGTTCTGGATTTTTAGTAATGTTTGGTAAGGTTTATTATTGTTTATGATGTTTATAACAGGAATTGTAGATTCTAAGCTGATATATGTTTAAAGTTTACTAAATCATACTTTTGGAGCCATAAAGTTATGTTTATTTGCAGTGCTAATTAGCCTAAGTCATAGGATAAAGACTTGTAGTGATTATAATTACATCTGTAGGAATTTGCGTATATCCAAAATAAGATGGATGAACCCAGGCTTTTTTCTGAGCATGTGGTTTTAGAATCCATTTAACTTTGTTTCCTCATGTCTAGTTTAAATGTGACTCCTGAATTAGTTGCATACTTTCATGAATGAAAATGTGAGAAAAATTTAGTCGAATAGATGTCTATCAATTTCATTTTTATTAGTTGCAAAACACAAATATGGATTTAGCTGTTTATTTTACTGTAAAACCAGTTGTTGTAATCAAACTTCAGCTTCAAGCATCAAAAATAATCTGTTGTTCTTTGTGCATCATCATCTAAGATACTTGTTTTTTTTATTTTCTGATTGATTTACTGAAACTAAATGTTATGATTTTATGGTAAAAATTGGAGGATGGCGAAAGAAGAGGAGTTCATATTAATCATTACCTGAATGTGTGTATGCTCAGTGACATGATAACAGTTGCTGTAACATCACGGCTTCAGCTTCGTTGTACACTTGACGTAACATTTCCAAACAGTTCAATTTCTTTAGCTTCACCTACTGATTTATACTGCCCATGGTGAACATTATCATACCATAGTTACTAAAAACTTGAAACTTTTCTGCTGTATTTAAGTATTTGTCTGTTTACTTCCCACTGATTACTGTTCTCAGTGTGTTTTTGTCACTCAGTGGCTGGAATTCCACTCACTAACACTGACTGTGACATTATATAAAACTACCTGTTGCAAATAATTGTTCCAACCAGAGCCTATAGGCATTTACAAGAATAAGTCTGAGAGCTACAATTTTGTGAGACATAATTTTTATTTCACATCTTAAACTCATTAGGCATTTTTACCTCCTTAAACTTGCCAATTTGCATTGAAATAAAAAAAAAAACAGTTTCTTGATGCGTAATGTTAGCATCTGTGTACATCTGCTGCACAATTTGTTCAAACAATGCACTATGGAACAAAACTCTCCGTTGCTGTCTTTGCAATAATCTTTTTTCAAACAGACGTAACTACAGGTGTGTTTGTGTCAGACCATTTTATCGATTGATGTTTTGTCACCTAATGGCTTCATTACTTCACTCTGCAATACTTTAACTTTGTTCTTCACTGGTATGTAAAGGGGAGCGACAACAAATCTGAACATTATATACAAATCAACATGGAAGTGATTTACCACATGTATTCAATTTGCCTTCGCCTCCATTACTAAGACATGAACTTCGTATTCAACATTGGACTTCAGATTCTTTTTGATTCACGGTGATTGTTGTTCCTTCTTTATCTACCATCTTATGAATGGACATCAATGCAAGTCAAGATTTATTGTTCAGAAGTCAGTCAAATAATATGTGTTGTTTTTAAACCAGACCTGATCAAAATGTTGTTTTCCTTCACTGGCTTTGGTCAAGATAATTAACTTTTTTGACACATCCTACAGCTGATCACTTGGCTTTACACAACCTAACGCAGCATAACAAACATCCAAGTCAAGAGGAGAAGTCAACAGGCTTTAGAAAACAAAGTACTGAGTAGAATCAAGCTGAGTGTGCTGGCGCCTCAGATAAAGAAGCGCAAGTAGACTGCCCTGAAATGTCTTCTTTGACTGATGAATCACTAGATCAGTTCTTAGATGCTCCCAAATCAAAAAGGACTTCATTTGTCAGGGTTGCCCAAACAATCCGTAAAAGTATTCCTCCAATGGTCAGAGTCAAGATCATGTAGTGACGAATTTAAAGTAGTTAAAAACTCAGTTAAAGCTTTATGACCTCAGCTAATCCAAAATACATCATAAGTCCAATGAGTAGCTCTATACAGCAGAGAGGAGTCTGTCATGAATGAAACTCTAATCATTAATGAATAACACGGCTGTTAGTCAAAGAATATAGAGAAAAATGAATCATATCTGGATGAGGCAAGATGTCTGTTTTTATTTCGGAGACCATCAAAGCTGGAGCGTTATTTCATGGAGGTCATTGAAAGTTTTAGACCCTCCTTAGTGAAAGTTTGATTCAAAGCTGTTGAACATTGAATCTATTTCTTACATCAAGCTAAAGAGAAATATGTGGGACTCCCTTGTGGCCTCTGAAGGCCTTTGAGTGTAACTGCAATCCTGATGGTAATGATCTGAGATACCAATGAACTATGTTGAATGATAAAGGAAAGCATTGTTGTTCAATGTGAAAGTATGTTTTTTTTGTCAACTGCCTATTGTTTGCATAGTGTTAGCATTTAGAGTGTGTGAGTGTGTGCAATCTACTGTTACCATGATGTCTATAGTCTGTGGCTTACAGGCCACTTTGGGGAGGCTAATTTATTACATATTGGTTGAGATAGTTTACATGAACTCAACTTTCACTATTTTTCATGCTTAAACATAGTCAGGTAGAGTAAACAACTATCATGAAACTACATGTGGTAGCCCTAAAAGCAGCAACCACATGATGTATAGTGCCATGTTGTAGCCTCTACTTTGAGAATTTCCTCTTAATTGAATGGCCTGATTAAGCTGGTGGGTGTGGCTATGATGTATGTATTATTAATCAAAATGATCAGAAATGATTGCATGACCCCCAGCCATTTGTAGTCCCTGTTTCCAGTTTGATAGCTTTTAAAAGCATGAAAATGCTTGAGAATTAAAAAGCGGGCATTGTTAGATGCATTTTATTTTGCAGAATGAAATATTCAGATCTCATCTGCATACAGTTGTGTTCAAAATAACAGCAGTCCCACATCAGTAGCAAGGTAAATCACTGTTTTTGTTAGAATTTCAACTTCTACACTGCAAGTAAGTTTCTAGAAGGTTTAGTAAAGGTACAGAAAACCAACAGACCCAACAGGCATGACGTGCATGCTGCTGATTCTGTGAAACTGAATCATTAACTGAAAGGGGCGTGTTCAAAAAAATAGCAGTGCTGAGTTCAATTAGTGAGGTAATTGATTGTGTGATAAAAATAGGTGTTAAACAGGTGGCCCTTATTTAAGGATCAAGGCAATTGACGCTGCATATGCTGGCTGTGCATTTGTCCTTGAAAAACAGAGTAAAATGGGTCGTTTAAGACATTGTTCAGAAGAAGAGCGTTCTTTGATTAAGAAGTTAATAAAAGAGGGGAAAACCTATAAAGAAGTTCAGAAAATGATAGGCTGTTCAGCTAAAATGATATCAGATGATTTAAAGTGGCAGCCAAAACCAGAAAGGCGAGGAAGACAAAGAAAAACGACTATTCGAATGGATCGGAGAAAAACCAAAATGGCAAAGGCTCAGCCAATGATCAGCTCCAGGAGGATCAGAGAAGATCTAAGTTTGCCTGTGAGTACTGTAACAATCAGACCACGTCTATGTGAAGCCAAGCTACCAGCAAGAAGCCCCCATTGTTAAAAAAAAGACGTGCTGAAGCCATTACAATCTGTCAAAGAACACATTGACTGGCCTAAAAAGAAATGGCCCAATATTTTGTGGACTGATGAGAGTAAGATTGTTCTTTTTGGGTCTAAGGGCCACAGACAGTTTGTCAGACGACCTGAAAACACTGAATTCAAGCCACAGTACACAGTGAAGACAGTGAAGCATGGTGGAGCAAGCATCATGGTATGGGGATGTTTCTCCTACTATGGTGTTGGTCCTATTTATGGCATACCAGGGATCATGGATCAGTTTGAGTACATCAGAATACTGGAAGAAGTCATGTTGCCATATGCTGAAGAGGAAATGCCCTTGAAATGGTTGTTTCAACAAGACAATGACCCCAAACACACCAGCAAGCGAGCAAAATCATGGTTCCAGGCAAACAAAATTCAAGTAATGGAGTGGCCAGCACAATCCCCGGACCTTAATCCCATAGAAAACTTGTGGGCTGACATAAAAAATGCTGTTCATGAGGCAAAACCAAGAAATGCAGATCAATTGTGGATCGTAGTACAATAGTCCTGGGCTTCAATACCTGTTGACCGGGGCCAGAAGTTGGTAGGCTCCATGCACCACAGATGTGAAGCAGTTATCAGAAACTGTGGTTAAGCAACTAAATATTAGTTTATGATTCTCAGGAAAGTTGAATCATCGAGCAATCCTTAGTTTATACACTACATGTTTGAGTTTGTAAATAAAGATGTCAACACTGCTATTATTTTGAACAATATATTTCTTGACTTTCTGTAAAATATTATCAAATTCATTACTTTTTCGCATTTTCTTGCTTTGAAATAGAATGTGCAGTGTCCCCAATGCATTTGTGTGCATTAAAATAAAATTTACTTGAAGAATTTTGAGGTTTACTCACCTTTTTAAACACACTGCTATTATTATGAACATAACTGTATGTTCAACACAAACCTTATTTCAGGTATGTATCTGCAAAATCTAAACTCCCATGGACATTGGGATGTGGGAACCAGGGGTGCTGAAATGATAACTCACTTCCACATTTTAGGGCTCATTCATGCACAACTCTTTGGTGGAAAACAGGAAAGGTGGGTAAACCACCTGTTATCTTAGCTAATTGGCCTCTTGTACCTAAAAGTGCACTGGAAAGATAATGTCATGCACTCTTCTCACAAGATGACCATGACTTACTACTAAACTTACATAGTGTTATTTGCAGACAATCTCTGTGTTAAAAGCAGTCTAACAATTAGAATGACTTTGAAACTACTGTTTTAAGCCGGAAAACTTGCATATTATTGTTCCAATTGCCAATTTACTACTCAGCTTTGGCAAAACTGACCTCACCCTGACAGAGATACAACAATTTTAGAGCCAGTTATCAGTGCTATGGCTGTGCAATGTTCAGTGACTCTCTTTGACCTTTTTTTCTGACAACATTTGACCTTGTGTAGAGTCCAATACAATGATTGGTCTGGATCACACTTGTAGTGTTGTCAACTTCTTAGCCAAGACAGGAAAAGCTTTTTTATCAAGTAGTACTGACAGTAAAAATGATTAAAAATATGCTGCTGAAGTCTAAGCCAGTTATGCTCAACATCAACTAAAACAGCTCATGCCTATTTAACAAAAGCAAGTGCAGCTTAAGTGTCTTGCCTTGGGCTAATGACGTGCTCTCTAAGTCAAAAAGGCTGTTGCTTTTGTTATGGAGCAATTGCTTCTTATAATCATGGATATAATAAATGGACTTCCCTTTAGAAACTGGGAGGCCTGCAGGTCACAGTCTGCAGCCTCCAATTGGACCCTCTTGAACATATTCAACCTTTGAAAAGATGCAGCCACTACTGTGATTTGATATATTTATCAAAACATGTCAGACCACTGAATGATTTTGCCATTACTTAGTGTGTAAGCCTAGGAAATCACGTGCCACCACAGGAGTATAAATAATAGTAAACAACATCTTATGAAGGTCTGGTTTGAACAGCAGTGATCTTGTCCATGACAAAACCATTCATTCTCTGGACTTTACTAGCACTAACATGCCTGTCACTAGTAGACACATGTAATGATGTTGCTATCTTTATTATGACAGTCTTTACTCATTAACACCAAGCTCCATTCTATCCCCTATTATTATCATCCCCGTAGAAACCATGTTAACTTGGCGGTATTAAAACTGAACGAGCAGGGCCTGTTGGACAAATTGAAAAACAGATGGTGGTATGACAAGGGAGAGTGCGGCATCGGGGGAGGGGACTCCAAGGTCAGATCACCGTAACCCCAACGGGTAACGACAGGCAATGGTACAACGGGGTAACTGGCAACAAAGTACAACCTCAATGTCTATTATAAAACACTCCGGATGGCATCAATGAAAGCGCAACTTTACCAACCTTTTGGTATCTTTCATAAATCTTACTATCAATGTGTTTCCTTTTTGGAATAAAAGGTTCAGAGATCCCCAGAGGTAACCAATGTGCACTTTCTGAAGAACTCTGATCAGTCATTTTTGATCGAGGGGGTACTTTACAGAACACGATCAGAAAACAGAGGCTTTCATTAGTAAACATGATTAAAGTTTACCCATGCTACAGTTATCATCTAGTTCAAAAATGAAAGGAAGGCAAGTTTTTTTTTAGTTTTTTTAGACTAGAAACAGCAGTAATACCACTTGTTCCTCAGATAGATAAGGACACAGGTTTGTACTTTAACAGAATCTCAATCGAGAAATACAGTAATTTGCATCTTGTGATATCAGAACATTTCACTTTTTTACCGTACACTCCAGATGGTTTTATTCACTTAACTATCTGCTTTTTTTTTTTTTTTTATGATTAAGTCAGTGCTGGAAATTTTCTGTTTGTTGGCTATGCAACCTCTATGGCATATGTCAGTTTTTATTTGGATAATCATGTTAAGAAATTAGAGCTTTCAAACTGCTGGTGTGAGCACCAAGAATCTGTCTTTACCAAAAGCAGCTTGTGTACCTTGTCTAAAATAGGCAGTAAAATGACAAACAGAGAGCCATATATACCTCTTTTTCAGCAAAGATGTATGTACCTATCAGTAAAATATTGTTGCTGTCTGGGAAAAACCTCTCAACTTCATTTTTATGAGTTTGATTTTTTTCTGCATTTTTTCCCAAAAAACAGTGCTCATGATTACCTGCCACCACTTTCCAACCACGTTTTCTGTTATATTTGAAAGAGCTAATTAAACATTTTGGGACTTTTAAGGATGTTAATCTAAAGTCTATGATAAATCTGTGTCAAACTAATTGGAATTAAAGCAAAGAAATCTATTCAAATACCCCCTCTGATCATTTTACCTCTCATGTCAGCTCCTTGTTTATGGAATATGTTAATTCTGTTATCAAAAACTTTTCTTTTCTTCTGTGAAAATACAGATTTAGGATTGAGTAAAGTGGATTGACCCCGGAGTGTTTTTAGCCCTTGCCGGTTACCCAAAGTGATATAGTAATACACATCTCGCATGTAGGGAGTCAGGCTAAACCAAGCTAGATGGAGTATTAAATCATATCACTTTGACATTGACATTTTCTGAAACTGTTTCTGTGTGATAGTGCCTGTTTTATGTTTGTTATTGTTTTTTTTCCTTTCTGTTGTTGTCGAGGTCTTTTTCTGTAGCTAATCAAAACATCTGTGCTTCAAGTGTCAGCTTTGCTAAAGTCAGTGCTTCTGCCGCTGCTGCTGCTGCTGCTGCTGCTTTTTAGGGACTGCAGCCCCATTTCTGTGTAGCTTAACAATAACATAAGATAACATGGAGGTACATAATGTTATTTATGTTATTTCCTACCCTTCCCTCTCCCTTCCTCCCATGGTTCTTTGAAGAATCCCAGTAAACCTAGCAGTACTGAAGCTCAATGAACAAGCCATCTTAGACAAGTTGAAAAACAAGTGGTGGTATGACAAGGGAGAGTGTGGACACAAGGACTCCGGCAGAAAGGTCAGTTCTGGAGGTAGCCCGGCCTGATCCCGAGGTCGTGTGTTGGTTTCAACCCCATCCACTTTTTCCTACATCAAACACACCCTGAACACTAAACTAAATAGGTACACTCTGAAAAGAACAAAAGGTTTTTGCTGTTTTAATTTGTCCTTAACAAGCCTTTTATTTGGCTTTCTGTGTCACTTAAATTCAATTTTTTTGTACAGTTCAGTGTTTTTTTACAACTCGCTCTCTGGAAAGAAAAATAGTTACCTCAATGTAACTATTGAAACACTGGTGTCTGTTTTGGTGACCAATTAAACATTTTTAAATGGTTTATCCATCATAATTGCAAATGCTCTTATGTGAAGATATGTAAACACAAAATGCAACAGAAGGTTTTTTGCCACCAGGTACTGAAAGTCTTAATTTTTTCAAAGAAGTTGTCTTTTAAGATTGGATTAAAATGTGTATCTATAAAATGAAGAGTATGGCTTCAGTTTGCTCTACTGTAAAGTGCCTTGAGATAACACGAGTTATGAACTGGTGCTATACAAATAAAGATTGACTGATTGATTAAAACCCTGTTCTTATCAATACAAATTGGTTTATTTTTTTCTATGGTGATGATGTAGAAGTATTCTTTAAAGAGCTCATATGCAGATTTGAGTTGTATATGCCCTTTAGAGTGTTTTACATGTGTCTTCTGTGTAACAGAGTACTTTTTTGTCTTTGCACAAGACAACAAAGTCTATGGTGTGAGGACTTCTCCCTGTCCTCCTGTGAACAACACCAGTAGCTGCCTGAAGCAGTGGATTCCTGCAGCCCCTATCTGAATAGACCTACCACTATGACATCCTACTATTGTTTTGTAAGCAGTTAAAGCCCATTGGCTTAGGCTGGCAAGCCCGTAGAAAGAATGCAGAGCCATTGGAAAAATGGCACTTAGCAGTGCTGAACTGAACAGTTACCACAGAGTGGGCTGTTCAGCCAGTCAGAGAAGACTAGACCAACGTGGGGAAGGGGGCTTGAAAGTGACAGAAACATTAACAGAGCATCCCAAACAGAGAGAAAATAGAGGTGGATCAGGGGCACTAAGTATGCAAAAACTAGAAGTGATTGCGAACATACTCTAATTGGCAACAAAATTCAACAAATGAACCTGAGTTAAGCCAAAATATGAGCTTTTTAAGGTGTTTCAGTACACTGTGACACCATGTGTATGTGGTTACTTGTAGAAGGGCACACAAATCTGACTGGCCGTATGTTGAGAGTGTGAAGCACGTTGTCCTAAGCCCATGGTGCATGGGCACTTGGGATGTCTCGTTCTATATATTTTGCTATTTTGGTGATGCAGATTGTCAGTGCAAAGCCTGGGGCAGGGCACAAGAGGACAGATTATGAGGCTTGATTATTCATGAGCATGTTTTGGGTGAAACAGATCAAATCAGTCAGAATGCCAGCTGTTATTCCCATTAAATCAGTGCAGCCGGCATTTTGCTGTTTACACACCAAGTGTAGTTGTCTGAATTTCAGCTTGATTATTTGATTTGTCTTCCTTTATTGTGCCACTGTACTGAAAGTACACACACAGTACAATGTATGAGATGTTAATTCTCAGATTAAAGTGTCTTTTGTCATTGGAGCAATCCAGAATTTAAGAAACAGTTAAATAGATGAGTCACACTCTCACATGAGCGAAAAATCAAACTCATAATAATAATAAGTAAGAAAAAATAAATATAATATGTATAGTCTCTGATTAAAATTGACAGGATAACACTTCTTTTTGTTTATGGTAGACCTTTTTAACTGTTTGCCAAATACCTGTTGGCTTAAGCATTTTTTCTTCTCATTTTCTCCCCAAGAATCCTGGGCTCTGTTCTCTATTGTATGTATAAAATGTATTGAACAGCCTTTTTTATCATAGGTGAGCATAAATATTGGTGCAGTTCTTTCGTATGTATGCCCCATGTTCTGAGGAAATCTTAAATGGTGTCTGTTTTTCTTGGGTGTATTAAATGCACTGGAACGCAGGGGAATGGTGCACCAAGGAGTGCTGCAAAAATGCCACTCCATCTCTCAGCTCTCTCTCCGATCATGACCTTCAAACTCAATTTTTTAAACAAATGCTCTGATATTAAAAAAGAGAAGTGTGCTGATGTGCATCCTGTGTGAGTATAACAAGCTCTCTAAAGTGTTTATTTTGATCTCACAGATGTGTGTCAGCCTCTTTAATATGTCCTCAAAATAGCAGTACAACTCTGTGCCACAGACCTTGACCTTTAGACCAGGTATGAGGAGGTTCATAGCATAGTCATTTTCTGCATCCTCAGGTTAGAAACACACCAGCTTTGTGCTTGACCACTCCTCCTTTTCAGACAAACACACCCTGGGTGCAAACAGGAATGTACAATCATTTGCTATTTAAATACCATGAGCGCTGGGCATGAAAATGATACCTGAGATGGGTGAAAATTAGAGAAGAAACCTGCAGTTCACTACAAAAAGATTTACACTGGGCATGTGATAGGGCCTGTCATCTTTTACATCATTTTTAGCATTGTTGCATTTTGGAAGCATGACAGCTGTGGAGTGGGCTGATTTTTAATTTAACAAGCCTCGAATTAAATTAGAGAATAGAGAGCCTGTCTATTTTTGCATCAAGCAGCACCCCACAGCCCAAATACAAAGGAAAAGGATAAAAAGAGAGCCATATTCACCTTGTTTCAGAAGAGAACAGCCTAAGATTTGACTAACTTTATGTACATTTAATGTAGATAATTGTTTTAGAACTTCAGCTTTAGGTGAGAGAAAGGATAGATAGAGTAACAAAAGAATAACGATAAATATGCAGAAGGGTTTTAGGTGTAAAACACTGAGTATGATTTAAAAATTTTTAGTTCAGTGCCTGTTGGGAAAAAAAAAAATTCTGTATCTGTGATTACAGTCATTTTAATTTCTTTTGAAAATCTTTTTGTTTTTGGAGTGTACCACTGCCCAGCTGATCATTCTAAAGAGCTGGAGGAGAAACTAATGAGACACGAACACTTTAATGTTCTTTCTGACAGCATGGAAACCTCATTACTCTAATTTGTTCTAAAGCAAAAAAAAAGTCCATGATCCCACTGAACATTTTCTCAAGTTTAAATCGCATAACACTTCTTCCTACCTCGTTGCACAGCCAGATGATTTTATGCAAATTGATGAAAAATGAGCCAGGCTTTAGGCCGAATGTGACAAAGCTGACTTCTTGGAGATAAGGGGGTTTTCATGTCTCCAAATCAGTAGATGTCTTCAGAGGCTTTTCTCTGCTCAGCCTTCCTTCAGTTCTCCAGAATATTCTCTGGTCAGCACACAGTGCTGGAAACAGCCAAGAACAGACAGACAGACAGAAAAAGGACCCTGAAAACTTGACTTTTTACGTCAGTGTAATCACAAGTCCAGACTGCCTTTGGGTGCCACATTTACATGAATATTTTTAGATTGCTTTGGTGGAAAAACAGAGGGGAGATGTTTTGGAGAAGAAGTTTGTTGGGCTTTTGTCTTTCCAGATCGAGGAAAATCTTCTTTACATAATCAGGCAATGCTAGGCCTGAAACACACACCCAGAATTTAAAGTCAGAGTTTATTTATGGATATTTTGGATGTAAAAAGTCAATTTTTCAAAGCTGTAGACATATTTCTCTGCTTTCTACCTCTTTCTCTATCACTGTGTCTGTCCAGCAGGGGCTGTTTAAGTAATTTTAGGGTTCCAGGCAAAGACCAATATTAAATAGATCCATATATCTACATGGATCTATCTATCTAACATCGTTGAAACTGCAAAACTAAGTTAGAAATATATGTTGCCCAATCGTACCGTCAACCCAACATCGTTTTGTGGCTTGTTTTTACATCAAACTCACACAATTATGCAAAATAACTGTACCTTCCTACAGCATTGTACCTATCCAGTGGTCTTGAGTCAATCTTCCAGGTGCAGTGCCGCTGGGACCCCTGTTAACCACTATACTGACTGTTGTTAAGTACTTCATACAATCCAACTTAAAAAATACTGAAATGCCCCTTTACAGAATATCTCTTGGAGAAGTCTTGTGGTATTGCATTCACAAAATTGATCCCACAAGAAATAGGTAAATATTAGTCTCCATGACCTTAAACTTTGACCTATTACCTTTAAAATCCAATCCAATCATTCTTGTCTCAAAATTGATTCCTGAGCAATAGGTGAATATGAAGCTGCATAACATTGACCTTAGACCTCTGACCTCCAGAATTCAATCAGTTCATTTTTGAGCCCAAACAGACATCTGTATAAAGCTTGATGGAAATCCCTGCAAGCATTGTAGGGATAGATAACTTTGTATTTGAATCTGTTTGGACACGTGGTAAAGTTGAAAGAAAATCCCTTGTAGACTTTCTGAGTTAGTGCATTCACAAGCCCTTGAAAGCACTGCTAGAAGTACATACATATGAACAGACAGACAACCCAAAAATGTAATGCCTCAGGCCTCGGCTGTCGCTGTCTTGAAGATACAAAAAGCCGAATAATTGAGAGAAATTTCATTCATCACTGTAGAATTACAACATGGTGCAGGCAATTGTCCTCACACTGTCTGATTTTTTTAAGTGATCAGGTTCCAACCTATTTGAGCAGGACATACTTGTCATAATCAATTAAAGTAGTGTGAGCCTAATTTTTGATCATTTTAATGATGCCATCTTGTGGCCTTTTTGAGCCTTAGACCCTGGGATATTACCTTTCTTTGCCTGTTGATAAAACTGCCCATGCTCTCCTTCTGTCCTGCTGTGTCTCTCTCCTTCCTCTCTCTCTCTCTCTCTGTTTAAGGCTGCTAACCAGCACTAAACAACACTGAGACGAATGACCACAGCTTTACCGCTCCTTCTCTCCCATCACTCACTCCCACACACTCCTACACACACACACAAACTGAACACTGATGTTTTTGTCTCCAATCTGTCATGTATCTCCTGTTTACTCTG
Organism: Cetoscarus ocellatus; assembly: GCA_037902135.1. Classification (NCBI taxonomy): domain Eukaryota; kingdom Metazoa; phylum Chordata; class Actinopteri; order Labriformes; family Labridae; genus Cetoscarus; species Cetoscarus ocellatus. The sequence goes on from JBAMNC010000125.1 coordinate 42,985, forward strand.
AACTCTTTGCAGTAGACTGTGACCGACAAACGCGACAAAATGTTCATCAGCAACGTCAGGCTGAAAAAAGCAGAAATATGACATTTCATCGTCAATTTATCCTTTAATTGATTTTTTTTTACACTTTATTGTGAAAATGGTTTGTAGAAAAAAATGACAAGATAATTGAGAAAAACAATTATTTTGATTTTGTAAAGCCTGAAACAATGCTTATAAAATGCTTGATATGTCCAAAACCAATCGAAATCAAATGTCATAAATCGTTTCTTTGCTCTTAGAAATTAATCCTCAGATATGACAGATCTTGAATGAAATGCTATTAAGTTTCAAAATAGCTGACAGTTTTTATCTGTTTCACTAATTTGTCTAGCTCCAAAATAATCTCTGTTTTTTACAGTTGTGATTTCATTTTCCAATAAATGACCCAACAATTAAATTTTACTCCCTAAAACTAAATATTTGAACCTAAAACTTGTTCTTGTTTTAAAGTTTTGTTGCTAACATGACCGTTTGGAGAGGAAAGCATCCTGATTGGCTCTTCCCATCCCAATAACATTTCTTGTGAAAGAGAGGCCCCGTCCACTTGTTTCCTGCTGTTGGTGTTCTCAAACAGGATGCATGCTATTGAAGGAAAATTCTTGCCGGGCCCACCTAAACCAAACCGAGAGATGTTAAGGCAGGAGAACATGCTGCTACTTTTTTAAAACTCAACATAGAGTCAAAATTCCCTTTTTGTGGAGAAATGCTTTCACAGGAGAAAGTAAATGTTTGTCTTTTCCTGCAGAGGAAGTGATATTTTGCTGTTAAACAGCAAAAATATCACACTGTTTTTTATAAGAATAAGACCTGTGGAACTAAACTGAAATGTGAGAAAGGTATATACTTTCACTGACTGACATCAAGACAGATTTTTTTAATCCTTAATTAATGACTGGAATTTAACCTTTTAATATGAATTTTTATTTTTCTTCAGTTCTTGTTTTTATGTGCATGAGATTGCATGTGAAAAATCTATAAATTCAAACTGTCAAAGGCTGGGATCTGAGGTAACAATAATTTTGTATGATCCTCACTAAAATATGAAACTTAAGCGGCACTGGGGGTAAAAAGGAAGCTAAAACTGCTTCTTGTGTCACAGCCACATGTTTAAACAGTGAATCCACAAAAACAACTTGATCAGATGTGAAAAAAAAAAAAAAAATTGAACTTGTTCCAATAGGAAAAAAAAGTAAAGTTGGACCAAAGTTTTGAAGTGGGTGTTCTAACCTTATTGACTCAATGGGAAATTGTCTTTTTTTTTTTTTTTGGTTTGTTTTTTTCTTTCTTTTTTTTTTTTTTAAGATGCAGCAGTGTCTGACAAGCAAAGGGGGTTCAGTGTGCAAAAGCATTTCAAGAAATAGTAGTATCAACATTACAAGAAACTTCAACTGTAATGTCAGTAAGGATGTTCCTTTCCCCCCTAATGCATATTAAAATTAAAATCCCAGGTGTTAAATTTGATCTCTACTAATTTATCATAGGATCACAGCATTGGCAGGTACACAAGAGAGGTTAGTTTGCAGAGTAAAGACTGATTGATTTAAAAGAAAATTTAACTAATTAGTTTTACCAACTTGCACAGAGCTATTTTTTATCCATATTTTATTGGAATCTTACAAGAGTTACATGCCCATAACCACCTCATACCACCCTACAACCTGAACCAGTGCATCAGTGTTAGGATTGTTTACCTGAAGACGCTGTGATATTCCCACTCTGAAAGAGAGCTGCACATGATCTGTTTGCACTTAAATATAAATATGTTTGTGTTCATTTGTGACATTTTTAAGATATTTCCTTAACTTCAGGCCAGGTGACAAGTCAAGATTCAAATTTCCACGTAAATGATTAGCAGATTGGTCCAAGGAACAATCAATATCTGGATTGTGTGCCCCTCTAAATATTCATATTAATGCACTCCAGACAAATAGAAAACATTCATTTTGGTTTACGGTCCAACTTTATGTCAAAGTCTTACATTCCCTCTTTATCACAGCCTTTGAGAGTTAAAACAAATAAGAAAGATGAGATCTGTTTTTACTTTTAATGAAATTGTATTTGACCAACTGTAGGTCTGTAACAGTACTGATGTTATGAATATCTGCACCATGTTTGGTTGTCTCTGACTTGGCCTCTCTGTGCTGACAGGACAAAACAAGCGCACTGAGTCTGAGCAATGTAGCTGGAGTGTTTTACATCCTGATTGGGGGTCTTGGGTTAGCCATGCTGGTAGCTCTGGTCGAGTTCTGCTACAAATCTCGCATCGAGTCAAGAAGAATGAAGGTGAGTCAGTTACTGTTATTTATTTTTCTTTAGCCCCTTGGATCAAAAATCACTGAAATCAGCTATGTTTGATATTTATAACTCCAAGTCAAGCTGCCAACTTGGGGTACTTGCATAAAACTGATGAGAGTAAAAATATCCTTTAACAGCAGACCAGGAAGCATTAACAACCTAATAATGTTGTACTTTTAAAACTCACAATTATAAAGCAAACAAAAAAATAAATTAACCTTCTTGTCAGCAAAATGGGCGTCAATGGTTAGGGTAAGACAGCATGATTTACGATTTGACCATGTTTCAATGGAAGAAATAAATGCTGGAACAGATTATCTTTTTTGTGTTGTTTCGGTTTGTTTGTTTGTGTACACATATAAAGAACTAGAAAACACTCAGAGAGCTCACATATTGCTGTTACATCTATAAGCACTAGTTCCATGATAAAATTACCATCATAATATGATTCCTTAACCCTGAAAACCCACAACTAGCACTCAGAATCATGTTGATATCATTATTAGACAGTTATTGAGCAAAAATGATTGTTCGCTAATGGCAGTTGTCTGGGTCACTACCACAATTGAATCATCTTTAGTTGGGCCATTACCAACATCTCCTGAAAATATCCGCGAAATCCGTTCAATAGTTTTTGCATAATCTTGCTAACAAACAAACAAACTTACGCCAGTAGACCAAAAGAAAGAGGACTTACTCTGTTTTAACAGCAGCTTAACTATGACATTCAGCCAGCTAAAAGTCATCAGTTGAAACAGTAACTAAGAAAAAACACTACATCTTTGGTCATACAGTGCCAGTGGTGTGTGCTTTATCCATTGGTCATCAGTGTGAGCTTCAGTGTCTCTCTTGATTATTGATGGGTATATTATTATCCTTACCTCTGAATGGAATCCTCCAGCATTAGGAAGTTGAGCATTGTGCCTCAGCTGTCCTCCAGTTACTCTCACCGTGCAGAGTCAAATGTATTTACAATTACATCTATATAATTATTAAACTGAAGAGGTGGATGAATGCATGAGCACAAGTTTTAACAGTGAATGTATCTTAGGTTTTGCTTCTCATTCATCACACAGTGACAGAGACACAAAACCTGAGTGTAACGTCTGCAGAGTCAAGCTACACAGACATTCAAAGATCTGCTAATCCTTTCAAAATAGAATACCTTTTGGTTTTAGGTACTCAGAAAAGGGTATTTAAGTTAATCATTTTTGTTTCTTCACAGCCCTGTATCAAATGATCTATGGCCCAGAAGTTTGGGATCTCTGATTTTATGTGGATGTTTGGAGGAATGTAGGACAAAAAAATCAAGATTTGAAAATCTTCAGGTGTGGGGCCAGTTTCAAGATGAGAGACACAAAGTTAGTTTTTAAGAATCTCAGTTGTGTCACCATATTTCTGATTTGTTCCCCTTTTGTTATTTAATGGTAGTTAGCATACAGTCTTTATTTGTGTCACAGCAGCCCTTTAGAGGTAACACTGCAGTTCAACCAGGCACTGGTAAAAATACTGAAAACATCATGAAGCTCTGTGAACCTTGCTTAGGGAAATTTTGTAGTACTGGACCAGTTAAATGTAAATTGAAGATCTCTGGTCTAAATAGTCAGAATCTTTGTCTGTGCAGTCAATCTTTTTATAATCATTCTTATTATCTCTCTCTCTCAGCAGCCACGGGGCAGCAGGAGCATTATAGTCATGTAAAAGAGCATCATCTGATCCCTGCTTATCTGACACTCTGCTCTGGAGCTGCTCTTTAGCGTCTCGATGTGATGAAACTGCAGTCGGCTCATTACAGATTGCGGTGCTTTATAGCTAGACTTTGATGGCCTTCTCTGAAGGAACAAACAAGTCATTAGAGCCGTTTTCTCCTCAGCAGAAGCTTCAGTGTGTTCACTCTCTCACTGCTGGACTTTTGTTATTCTCCTCACACGAGCGTCTGAACACGGAGTCTTAAAGCGCTCGCTGAAGGCGGGGCTGACACAACGTGTGAGGAGGGTTTCATCAGTTGGAACAGACTGGAGTGAGGTTACACTGCGGTTACCTGCTGCATGTTTTCACACACAGGAGCTTTGCTGCACACAGGGGAATAACAGTCAATACAGCTGTATACCTTAATATATTCTACTGTAATACCTTTTTTATATACTAAGGAATACTGCAGTCAGTTCTCTTTGTAAGAAACAGTTCTCTGCTCTACTGACAACAGTTTACATTGACTCTGACACTTCAGCTGCCTGCCAGGTTATGAGGGTTTGACATTTAAATTAATTTAACAACACACAAAGTGAAATAAATGCTTAAACAAAACTGAAAGACTGCAGCGGTCAGCACTCTACATTATGAAAAACAGTTGTACATAATACCCTTGGTTATGAAGGTTTGGTGGTAAACGATGGGTTGTAATCTCTATAAACAGGTTTTTCAAATGAGGGAATACTCCACTGATAAGCAATAAGATTAAAAAAAAATGAAACATTTTGGTTATCTCTAGAATTATTGTTTGAGCTAGCTTTGGTTGTTAGAGAAAAATATTCATGTTGGAGGTGTAGGAAGTAAGACAGGTCCACCAAGGTGCAATTCAAAAGGCAAAAAGCTAGCATCTGATGGCAGTAAAGCTTTTTATTAACGTTGAAAACACAAAGCAAGGTTGGCTACATGCCAGCTGATTTTTAGACAAATTTTGGACCCAATTTGCCCCTCTGAACAACCGGGATTTGACCTGATCTAAGTTATCCTCAAGTGTAGGGTGTAGGCCTGCACAAGATGAGAAATGCAATGTGCAAAAACATTGTTCTATATTGTGATAATGACATGGATTGTGATCATTTAACAAAAACTACAGTGCATAAAAGCTTCTACTTAGAGCCCAGTCCTATAGTATTCTTGCTGATTCTTACAACACTTGCCGCTGCAACATGATTTTTCTGGATCTAAAAGAAATCCAAGAAACTTTTTCTCCACTCAAGCAAATAAATCTAAGGTAACTTAGAGCCAGCTTTAGCCTCATATGACTGCATCAAAAAGTGTGACGGTAGGGCCGTTTTACTTCAAAACTTTCAACACATTTAAAACAGACGCTTTTTATTTGTTAGACTCTCACAAGTGTATTATTGCAAAGGCTCCTTTTGCCTTTTGACTGCAGGCTCCACTAATCAGAGACATCACTGTTGCACTTAAGGATCATGGGTAGTGTAGTTCAATTGCCTTTGAGATACACCACTTATTTCTTTAAACAAGGTTAATGAAATAAGAAATAGTGAATTTTACAGGAACAAATGCAATTGATTCACACATAGGTATCTTCTTATAAGTCTACAGTAGATGGTTATGACACTCAATAATCAAATACGCAAAGGCAGCACAGACTGTACAATGATGCAGCTGATGGGAAGGGCATGACTGAGAGAGTGCGTGTGTCTTATGCCACTTCTCTCAGCTGTGCTCATGATATCCTAGATGCATGTTTGACACTTGAAGGAGGATTCTCTTTAGCCGAGTCAGAGATTGGCTGAACTTTAATCCTACCAGAATTAATGTTTTCTTAAAAATTGCTCTGTGTAAAAAAAAAAAAAAAAAAAAAAAAAAAGGCTTACCTTTGCTTTTTAGGTGAACTTCGTCTTGGTTCATATCAGAGTCCTGAGCTCTGTTTTACTGTATTTTGCAATTTTGTTAAACAATCAATGTCTTACTATTATTTTCATCACTTTCCTTCCAATAAAAACATTTTTGTTGTCATTAAAGTCCTTTGTTGTTCCGAGTGTGCCACAGTATGATGGTTTTATTGCATCATAGAGTTTATTTTCAGGGGCTGCACACTGTTTTTCATATAAACATTTAATAGTAGAGACAGACAGGTTTTCAGTTTTATAAGAGCACAGCTGTTATTTATTTATTTTCAGTTATAATATAATTTTATTTCCCCTTGTCTAATGGTGGCTTTTCTACCCACGGGCTGCACCACTTATAGACTTTGTGCAGAGACAGATGCTGCAGCGTTGTGTTTTGACAGCACATGTAGACATACAACGACAATAAAACCTTCATTAGAGAGAGAGAGAGCGGAGGGCGGGAGACTTAAGAGGACAGGGAGTGTGTGAGCGCTTCAGTTCCCTTCCACGTCGACTGTGTTCGCAGTTGACTGATGTGGATTGTAAGCTGTTAACTCTGTGTTGTCGAAGCAGGAGGGATGTAAGTGTTTGACTCTGCTGCTGAGATGTGGGCGAGCTGGCTCCGAGGTGTAGTGAGCGCTCGAGCTCAGTAAATGAATAAACCTGGGATTTATTTGTACCAATCTGCCAGACGACTCCTGATGGCAGCCAGAGAGAAGCGAGGGAGTGTGGGCGCCTCAGAGGCCAGATACAGGATATTAACTCTGGATCCACATCATTAGTTTTACTGAGAGATCGAGAGAGAGACAGTGAGACAGAGAAAGAGAGACTCAAAAACAACACTTGCTGTTATTACCATCTGTTATGGCACACAAACATATTCAAGAATGTGATTTCCAAACAGCAACTGTGATTTATTCAAAACCCTTCAAATTACCCTCAAGTTGTGTTACATAATGCTCGCTACACACTAGACCAGTGATTCTCAACTGGTGGTTTGGGACATAGTAGTGGGATGCAGAGGTCTTTCAGTGTGTTGTGATCATGGGGCTGAAAAATAGGTGCAAAAAAGACTATGATGAGCAGGAACTCCTTTGGGACATACATCCCATTTAAAATTACTCAGTTTTTCCCCGAAAGCAAGTTGATTTGGTTGTTATCTTGTGATCTTGGCTTATTTTTAAGGTATTTTAAGCTTGATTTTCAATGATTTGTTCATTTCTCAAGATCCTTAGAAAAAAAAAGCATTTAGGGCTAGAAGTCCTAGAATTTCCTAATACAATGCAAGACATGATCCGCAATATTGATAATATAAATGTACAGTGATATACTTAAGTGTTTGTTCTATCAGATGTTTTGTTCCAGCTACGGTCCAGACTGCAACATAAATTTCCGTGGTCATGTGTATCTGACTTCAGCAAATTTGAAAGAAAACACTGAGTCAAAAATTAATGAAGACAAAAACAAGCTTTTGTATTGTCTGTACTGAGAAATCTACAGAGTCTGCTAACCAGTAACCAGCCATATCTCATGATACTGAAGTTGATCAAGGACATCATTTCACAATAAACATAACAGTTTTTTTCTTTATAATGACATCACATAAATTGGGAAATATAATCTGGATGTTGTTGGTCTGCAATTATTCCTGGTTCTAGAAGCTATCACACAAACATCCATCCATCATCTGTGCCGTTATCTTAAGGGGTCACAGAGGCTGGAGGTGGGGTACACCCTGAACCAGCTGCCAGCTTATTAATGGACCAAAATTAGGACCAAAAGTATAGACCAAAGACCTTTAAAAAGGAATGCACAAAGTGTGTCATCATACACTACCGGTCAAAAGTTTTAGAACACCCCAATTTTTCCAGTTATTTATTGCAGCTCAAGTCGTGCAAGTCCAATGAATAGCTTGAAATGTCACAAAGGTAAGTGCTGTACTGGCAGAGCTTAAAAAAAAAAAGTTAGGTTACTCAAAACTGAAAAATTATGTACATTTCAGAATTATACCAAAAGGCCTCTTTCAGGGAACATGAAATGGGTTAACAATTTAAAGCTGTTCTGCACAATGAAGGTTGATCAAGCCTTGAAAGCTGGCTCTACTAATTCCTACAGGTGCTCCAACTTTTCTTGATTGCTTACAGCCCCCTCTGTCTGCATAAAAGCATACCCTGTGGTAACATACCCCTGTGAGCATCAGTTGAACAGCACTGTACTGCAGAAAGTCACATGTTGCTACAAAAATGGCAAGAAAAAGGGAATTAACAGTGGAAGAGAGACAGACCATCATAACACTCAAAAATGTAGGTCTTCCTTACAGACAAATTGCAAAGAAAGTCAAGGTGTCAGTGAGTACAGTTTTCTTCACCATCTAAAGGCACTCAGAAACTGGGGAAACTCTGACAGGAAGAAGTCTGGCAGACCCAAAGCCACAACTAAATCAGAGGACAAGATTCTGAGAGTTAACAGTTTGCCTGACAGGCGGCTCACAGGACAACAGCTTCAAGCACAGCTTAACAGTGGTCGTAGTAAACAAGTCTCAGTTTCACCTGTGAAGAGAAGACTTTGAACTGCAGGTTTGACAGGACAAGTCGCAGCAAGAAAGCCATTGCTAAGACATCAGAATAAGACAAAGAGGCCATGAAACACCGCCATTGGACTACTGAAGACTGGAAGAAGGTATTATGGACTGATGAATCAACATTTGAAATCTTTGGTTCATCACGCAGGATCTTTGTAGGCCATCAAGTAGGTGAAAGGATGGTCCACAGTGTGTGACATCAACTGTCAAACATGGAGGAGGAAGTGTGATGGTCTGGGGCTGTTTTTCTGGATCCAGGGTTGGTGACTTGTACAGAGTGAGAGGCACCCTGAACCAAAATGGCTACCACAGCATTCTGCAGCACCATGCAGTACCCTCTGGTATGAGCCTGATTGGTCAGGGTTCATCCTACAGCAAGATAATGACCCAAAACATAAGTCCAAGCTCTGCCAGAACTACCTCAGGAAAAAAGATCAAGATGGTAAGCTTGAAAACATGGAGTGACAGCACAGTCTCCAGACTTGAACCCCATCGAGCTGGTTTGGGATGAACTGGACAGAAGAGTAAAAGCAAAGCAGCCTACAAGTGCCACACATTTATGGGAACTTCTGCAACAGACGTGGGAAGAACTTTCTGAAGAATATTTGATTTCTATTGTAGAAACAACGCCTCGAGTGTGTTCAGCTGTTATATCTGCCAAAGGAGGCTACTTTGATGAGTCAAAGGTTTAAAATACATTTGGGCCTATAAATTGATTTCATGATTTCTTTTTTTTTTCTCAAATTGCTTATTTGTACTGTGCTTTCATTTCAGAGTTCATGAGACATTAAACTGAATAATATTCAGTAAAAAATGGAAAAATTGGGGTGTTCTAAAACTTTTTACCAGTAGTGTATAACTAAACTAAATTTTGACAGCCTCCCCTCTGTCACCTGCATGTTCCCTGTTGGTGTTGTGTTGGACATCAGTTTAGCACAGCCATCCTATGACAACCTCGTCTATGTTAAGGAGATTAAAGTAGGGATACACATTGGCATTGACCCTTCCCACCAACATTGTTCATCAGCAAATGAATGTGAAATGAACAAATGTCAGTTCCTTAGTCTAAAAGTGGCAGTTAACAGCTGATTAGGTTAAAAAGTTTGTCATTGAGCAGAAGAAAAGACCTCTAGGACAAACTCAAAAATATTGTATTTCCATTGCAAGTTAATTACATCAAAAGAAGTGATTAGAAAGAAAGTATTTTCTAACTTTTTATTTGAATCATCTGTATTGGCATGAGCCCTGATATTTACAATCATTGCATCAATATATACAGTTATATTCTGCTATGGGAAAGGAAGATTTAGGGTAAATCACACTGGTAACTCACTGAGCAGGTGAAGGAAATCATCTCAGTGCAGTTCCAGGTGTGTGGGTGACTGATTGGCCTGATTTGACTCAGGTGTGGTGAGCTGATATATACTTCTGGATGTCAGTGCTCTGTGCTGACTCATTGGCTGCAGTTGAATAGTCCTTTTTGCTTAGGAAGGTTCCTAACTGAGTGAAATGATCCGGAAGTAGTTCGTCATAAGAGCTGTTCAAATAGTATAAATGCTTAGGAAAGGTGGCTCAATGCTCCTTTAGCATCTCCTTTAGCATAGGATACACCGGACCATCCTCTACGAAAGGAGAGGAGATTATTCTGTCCCACAATTCTCCGCGGCAACAGCATTTATAAACAGCGCGTTATCCGACTGCTTCCAAATTCAACTGAATAATGGCAAACAAAGCACGCAGACTATGTAAGTTACCAGTGCTGTTCGATCCTGTCAAAAGTATACCAAAACGTGACTTAACTTTCCAGTAGTCTGATTCTTTGAAGAGGGCAGGATATGAGACATTTGATGTTGATTATGTTTTAAACATGATTCAATATTAATAATTTGTACATTATTAGATTGTGGGCTCAACAATTTATGCCTTTCTTTCATTCAGTTACCATTTATTTTCATGCACTGATTGGTATTCATGTTGATAATGAGTGGACAAATTTATTTAAATCCTCACTTCCAACATCGGTTATGCAGATGTAATTTTTACCGGGTTGTTAATGTTCAAATTGTCTGCAAGGAACAACATTGTCATGATACACGAGCACTTCTAAGATGCGCCTTTTGTAGTCCATCGTCGGGAAATTGTAGTTTCACCGCAGCATGTTAACGTCAGTAACATCCACCATCACACGATGACGTAGTGTAGTGAAAGTGAAGTGGGATTCTCTCTGCACTGCAGTTTTCCTTTCCTAAGTCTTTCTGAATTCTCCTTTGTCCTTTCCTTAACCTCATGACGTTTTCCATCGGGGTTAGGAAAAGTGCTTAGGAAATGGCTTAGGAGACTACTATTCGACCGTAGCCATTGTCTCATCATCAGAGATTGTGAGTGCTTCTCTGTGTCTCTAGGGTAATTCTTTGCATGTGAAAAATCTTCTAAGATCTTTAAAGTATTTGTGTTTGTGATTTTGGGTGAAACTCACCCACATCTTCAGGAAAGTTGGTGTAGCTGGAGGCTATAATCCAGTCCCTTTGTATTTTCTCTTGAAACACCCATCAGGTCACTTTTTTTTCATTAAAAAAGAGTGAAGCTTATAAACCACCTGAATTTAGTTGGTAGTCTGCCGCATGGCAGCAGTGGTTGAGTTCTTCATTCAGAAAGTAAAACCAAACATGAGATTTTGGTTTTTTGGCTTGTAGCCCTCCTATCTGTGTATATATCCCCATCCCTACAAATTGTTTGTGATTCAAGTGGCTACTCCTCTGGAAAAATGTAATCAATCAATCTTTATTTGACCAGCACCATTTCAGGACAAGTGTTATCTCAAGGCACTTTACAATAGAGCAGGCTAAAGCCATACTCTTCATTATATGAGACACATATTTGTATCTGGATGATTTCCTTCTGTCTGTGTGGATATAAAAATAGTTACCATGGATGTATAATCAATACAACCATGGATAGAGAGATCAATCGAATATTAACATTAATATCTATAATGAATATAATCTGCAGAGGAATGATGTTGGTCAATATAGCAGCATCTAGCTGAACTGTCATAAAAATGGGTTTAACTGGTCTAAAAGTATGAATTTATGTTAAATTATGTCATCTTTGTTGATGGTTGATGCAGGATAGAGCACATGGAGTCGAGCAGGTCCACAGCAACAGGTCACCCATGACTTTTTGTCACGGCCATACTAATATATGTGTGCTGTTTGCAGGAACTACTGTGTATTTGATTTTGTTGAGCTCTCTGAAGTTAATATAAGGAACTTTGATGATAATGGAATGGGGCCTAAGGAAAGGCCAAATAATTGTAACTGCAGTTATTGAAACTTCATAAGTCCACAGCAGCAGGCAGTCCACACCAAGGATCCCAGGTGACCTTCAAGAACCAGAGATGAGTACACAGGCAACCAAAAAAGGGCAAAGGCATATAGAGAGAAGATAGAGAGAGAGTGTTAGAGAGACAGAGAGAGATAGAGAGGGAGGAGCTCTGAAAGAAAACTGGGTCTGCAATTGTCGCTGCCCCAACTGGAAAACTACTTTTCCACAAAATAATTTTTTTTCATAGTCAAAAGAGGACCTGTAAAACGTAAAATGACTTCCATCACCTGTTCTCAGCTCTATGTGATTTCAAAAGCAAGAAAGAAAGGAAGTCAGTAAGCCCATCACAAACCCATTCACACTTTCAAAATAAAGGAAAAAAAAAAAAAGGAGAAATTATCCTGACTGTACCCAGGTGAGCCAAACACAGACATGTTTTTCACCTGGGCATTACCTAAGAATTACCTTGCACTTATCTAGTATTTTTTCCACGCAAAGAGTGGGTGAGCTAAAGTGTGAATGCAGCAGCAAATAATCAGGGGAATTCACTGAGGGCGAGTGGGGAGAGCTGATGATATCATATTGAGCAAGCACTGGAAAAGAGAGGCTTGACAGGATGAATAGAAACAACCACTATTTTGGGAGACGTTTATTTGACTGTAAGGAACGTAACACATACTCATATGTGAGGACATTTAAAAGTGTTGTTTCCCCTGCACGCCATCAAAGTTCTGCAGTGCATCTGCTCCAGAATGACCACCGGGTCTCTTGCACATACAAAGAGCCTTCTCGCACTGCTGTTGCATATGGAGCTAAAAAACTGCAGCTTTCGCTTGTGTAATCATACATGCACATAGTGACAGTGCTTCATATTTACTTCTACATGCTTTAATGCACCTCCAGTCTCTCGTGGATGCTGATGATACACATTTTAACATGAATCAATGAAGTAAGGATATAAATTATGATCAATGTGTAGCTCTATTTTGCCCACTATATTATGAACACCGACTTCCAGTGCGTATTTTTGACCACGCATATGTTGCATACCAGCAACCACCACTTCTCCCCCATACAGCAGGGCATATGCTCTGCTGAGAGGAGCAAGTGTGAACAACTATGTCAGGGAATTAACCTGGCAGGCTACCTGTACATTATCCTGATAATTTTAGGGTTGCATGTGTGAAAAGGGCTTCAGTCATGTTTGATATGATTGCTGAGGCTGAGAGATGGAGGAGGATGGTGGCAGATAAAGGTGCTGAAGAGAACAAGACAGAGCTAGTGACAAATCCAGTTATATCATAAACCTTGTTAGACAACATGTCTTCATACAGCCTCCCTTCACCACCCTCTGATTGTCGACTAATGCATGTTCTGTTTGAAGGAGGGGACAGTGCTGTGTGTGTTTTTCCACATTTACTTTCAGTGGGCGTCAAAAAACTTCAAACTGAATTCCTGCAAATTATTGCTTTAAAAAGTTTTAATGATTCTCTTGTCCCTGTCTCACAGGAGCTCATTGATGCTGCCATAGCTACAGGAGGAACTGGAGCAATTGGAGGCGTGGCAGCGGGAGGTTTTGGTGGAGTCGGAAGCGGAGCATCAGGGCTCGGAAGTGAGAATGGCCGAGTGGTGGCGCATAATTTCCCCAAAGCTGGAGCTCAAGGTTTACCCTGCATGAGCAAAAGTAGTGCCCTGGGACTGTCCTCCACGGGGATGTGATCACAACAGAGACTCCTGATTGGATAGAGTGCTCTAATCTGTCTGCCCAGAAAACTGAGGAAGAGGGAAGAGGAAGAGAATGGAAATATGTGTGAAAAAGAGTAGAAGAGAGGACAAAGGGCTAAAAGAAATAGAAATTAAGATGATAGAGCAGAAGTTGACTGGCATGCAGAAGACAGAGTATTCATGTTCACCTGGACTGGATGGGAAACTGCAGAACTCTAATAAACAGAGAGCACTTGAAAACACCACAGGAGTCAATAAACTCCTGCAAAACAAGCAACTGGGCTTAAAGAACTCCAAAAACTTCAACTTTCTACAAGCGATGTCTTAAACAAACTCCTCTTCTGCAATAACAGAACACAGGAGAGGAACCAGAAGGATTTTAAAAACTTATGATTGCACACACTCTTCTCCTTCTCTTTAACCCTCTCGCACTCTTCACTCTCCTCCTTTTCTTTGGGTTCAGCAGAAACACTGACGGCTTCATCACATTCACACTGAATGGTGCAATGATATCGTGAGGGGAGAGTCAGAGTTTGAGCATGTAGAAATTGAACTCTTTCTAATCACAGACATTCACATGAAGAAAATATTGATTTAATTTGGGAGAGCCCCATGATCAGTGAGCTGCCTCTTTGATAGCACAATGACATCTAAAGAAATGATACCACATTTAGGTTTTTTTAACAGACATAGTGTGCAGCAAAGGTACATATGTGTTGGTAGGGCTGTCCAGTGTTCCCAAAAATGCTTTAACAAATTTGCAAATATGGTAAAGAAGTCTTTAACAGACTTTTACAACTACTAGAACGTTCAGGGCCTGATTTTGTCAGAACTAGCTCCAAAAAATTGTGCATCATTGACTCTTCTCTATCTGCTCCATCTCAAGGTCTAATCCACAAAGTATAAATTGACGATTAGATTCAGAAACAGGCCCTGTGATTTGTGTTGCTGCATGAACTTCCTTTATTTTTCAGTCACAGATGGAATTACAGAGAAATTATACCTTTTTATACACACTACACTGCAGTTAGTCTAAACTTTGTGTGGCTGTTAGCACCGCTGTATGATCTAGATCGTTTTAGCACTAACACCTATTTTCATAGAAAGACATTTTTGTCCAGATGACTGCATAATAGATCATTAAAATCCAAGGTGTCCTTTAATGAGGATTTACATAGTTGAATCTGAACAGATAGATTAGGGGTCAGTGAATGATCAGCCTGTCTGGAGTTAAAACAGTGAAAGCCCCCACACTGAAGCTACAGATTCACCACCACCCTGCGAGCTTTTTCAGTAATGACAGGCCTGCCCAGTTTTACAGCTAGACCATGAAGTCTCCATCATGTGATCGCATTTGCCTGCCTGACTGAATTAGCATTAAAGGTGCTTAAAAACATGTACAGAATGGCTGCTGATGTTTTCTCTTTACGTAGGCAACATTACACAATGGACAGCTTACAGCAGTCACACGACTAATTTTACATTAATCATCCACATGAGATTGTGTAGGTAATCTAAATGTGTCGCTAAACGTCCATAAACTCATTCAGAGGTTTATTCTTCAGCCAGATGGATTAAAAAGGTCAGTTTTTCTTACCCCCAGACATAAGAGCTGCTCATGATCACAGTCTCATCCCTCACCCAACATCGTCAAAAGTCATGTTGCAGACAGTCCAAAAGATTTTTATATATATATTTTTTTTAATATTACAGAGATGGAAAATTATTGTTAGACTTTAGACATGATACAACTCTATGTTTGGCCTCTGTTAATCCAAGTGATGGAATTGTAAAGTGCATTCACTCAGGTACCTTCCAAATAAATTTAAACCAACTGAAAATAAGGACAATTTACGGAAAAATGTTTTTAAAATTTGACTTATTTCTTATTAAGTACCCCAAAAAATGACTGACTTATTTGGTCAAACATTTTAAATTTCTGATAAGATCAAAATAAATTAAAAGTGTAACCCACTATTACAGTATTGTATTGAGATTAAGTCCTTCTGTAGCATTAAAGAGAATAACACAACCATTCTTCAGTAGTTATAATCCAGTTATAGTAAGTGGTAATTGGAAAGTTGCAGGTTTAAGCCCAGCTCTGCCTGGCTGTCACATAGCAATATGACCTTGGGCAAGATACTTATCCTCAAGTTGCTCCTGCTTCTGCATCAGTGGCATGTAAATGTTTATGAAAGGTCATGAATGTGTTTGTTGATACTGATGGACATATAAACTCATCAGTGAGTGAACGTGAGAGTGAATGGGTAGATTTAAGCTGTTTGAGTAGTCAGAGACTAGAAAAGTGCTATATGAACTGAAGTCAACTTACCATTTACCATTAATATTTCAAATTAAAATCTTTCTATTATTCTAAATGAGTATTGGTTTGCAACATTTATGAGCAATTGCCAATAATCTGTATGTATATCAGTCTTAAAATAATCAATAGTTGTCGACCCCTGGTCATGGGTTGACTGAAGGTCCGTTCACAACGAATGTGACTTTGTGGCAAGATCGCGTCGCAAACCCAAGTCCTGTCACCTGTTCAGAGCTCATTTTGTCGCTGTCGCCGTTGCTCAGTGACATCACGCCTGCTCGAGTTTCACCCCGCGATCATATCATATATCATATACTAGGACGTATTAGCTGACATTTTTCCAACAGTATCCTTTTCACTCACCTACCAACCACAAACACTGCGGCTGATGGCCCTGCAGCAGCATCTTCTGTGAGTTTTCTGTGGTCCGTCTAGGCGAAACTAATGTACTCACTAACTAATGTGGGGACATGGATTGTCACTCTGTGGACCGAAAAGAAACAGTCTGTCACGGGTGTCAATCATGCACACACACAACACTGATTGGCTCTCACGGCACGACATCGCCTGAAAAGTTTAAATATTTCAACTTTGGCGACAGAGCACGGCGACCTGCTCGGGGTCCAAAGCGACGCCAGTGTTCCCATCTACAGCGTCCGTCACATCGCGTGAGATCTGGTTGTGCATGGTCGTGGCTGATTGTGGATGTACATTGACTCTGCATGGAGAGTGGTCGCCGAGGTCGCCCAAGTCGTATTCGGTGTGAACGCACCTTAAGAGGTGACTAAAAAACTGCAGGGAGATACGATGAGTTTAAGGAATTTAATACTGATACTATAAGATTATATGGTTTATATTTTTTGATTGATTCTTTGATAAACTGTCGGTTATGATTTGTCTGGAGAAAACCTCATTTATATAAATAAGACCCTGGGCACCTTCATATCACCTGATTGGAACAGTCGTGTCTTCATATGCAGATTTTCTACAAGGCTCTTTTCAATGAACCATTGAGTTTTTGACTATTTGGGATCACCCCTAATTTAAAAACTCACAAAACAACAACACACACACACGGTTTGCTCTGCAGTACAGTTAGAGGAACATTTTTTAACATCTTGTATAAATGTTGTATTTTTTGACTCATTTGCCCAGGTTTTGCAGGAGCAGATGTCGTTCGTTCTTTTGTAAATCAGCCCCTCAGACTTTCAGCCCCACACAAACACAGAACACCGAACACCTGCAGCAGCATGATCGATTATTATTTCATGAGCGGATGATGATAATGTCTTACTTGTTAAAAAAAATCTCTATATATATCCATTCACTCATGGAAACAAAGTAAGTTAGTTTTAGGTTTTAAACACTAGTTTTTAGGGATACATGATAGATCTGTTTTCACCTCCTGCATCAACAACAGTTCTGTAGTGAGCAGGTCAAGATGATCATTAAATGTTTCAGTCAAACGGGCCTAAGGCACAGCATCACAGAAATCTAAATGGAGGAGGCAGGATCCAAGAGTTTTTCCCACTGTGACTGTTGTTGATGAATTACACAACTTGATACTTGATAATTCTTGTCAGTAAATATTCAAAGATAGAATTGAGACTATCCACAGATAATTGATGCAAATTGGTATTTGTTACACATTTGTCAAGAGTTATGCTACATCAGTGGTAGCTTTAAAACAGAAAAGGCTTTACATAGGTAAAACTGAAGAAAGAAAAATGTCTAGAAATAAAAAATGTTTTCTTCCCAGTAACTATTTGCTGTTACTTTTTAAAATTCCCCTTAACCACATATCGATCAGAAATAAAAGCCTTTTGCTGGCAAAGACTGTGGAGTGGGATTGCTCACAATAACAGGAAACAGTTGTTATTTGAAAACTGAACTGAACCAAATACCCTGATCAAAAAAACAAGGAACGTACTGAGCTGTTGGCTAACTGTGTTGTTCCATCACCAATATAAACAAAGTGTTTTTTGGCCTATTAGACCCTGAAACATTATTTAGATCACTAAAAACCACAGTCTTTGCTAGAAGGTCACTACAGGTATGATAACATCCCATAATTTTAAGGGGATCCTTCCCCTAACATGACCACCAAAGCAAAAATAAACTGATAAATGGGCATTTGTATGTATTTTTGATGTGTTTTCATTGATTATTTTGTCACGTTAAAGCTATCAGTAGGCCTCATGTGAAAAAGCCCAACATTTCAAAGTTTGCATCCTGGTGCAAAACATTTTTGGAGTCCTTTGCTCATTTATATATTGATTTAAGAAACATTTTGGGGTATTTTTCTTTATTCTGTTTTAGAACTTGTGTTTTAAGCCAAATACATAAATGTGAATTGCTCTGGACATGCAAGTGTATAAACACTCCTGACACAGTCTGAACTGTGTAAGATCACTGGTAGAGACACTGCAGATATTTTGGGAGGAATTTAGACATTGCCTATAACTTATTTAAATAAACAGGTAACTGTCCATTGATTTTCAAAAAACTTATATCATGGATCATAAACCATTGTTAAACTTTTTTATTTTGACATCTTTATGTCGTACATAACTCCTGCTAGCTTGTGGTGCCTGTTTGTTAGCACTAAATGCAATTTGGCTAAGACAAAAAAACAACATTAAGACATTAATACTGAGGATAAGTGTCTATAGCAGCATGATTATTTTGCTTGAATTTGAAAATTTTGCTTAATTTGCATAAATATTTTATGTCAAGCAGTAAGGGTTATTTGATCTTGTTTCTCTCCCAGACTTGAATGCTTTTGGAAATATCTAGAAAACACATTCAGCGGAAATTGCTGATGAAGTCATTTCTCTGGTTGAATTTGCTCTTAAATCTGAGGCTGGTTTGTGTTCATTGATACGCTTAGTTAAATTACTGGTATTAAAAATGTGTTCTGCCGTGTTTTCCCCCTGACTGGAGGAAACATGCTGAACATTGTGCAGTTTCTCTGATCATGTCAGAATTGTCCTCAAAATTTGGTTGCTCTGCTGGTGTCGTGGTCGAGGTCAGTTTCATGTTACTTCCTGTATTTTCTCCTCAGTGTTTCCTGGATTGATGACATAACGTGGCGGCAGCGCAATAAAACTTCTTTTTTGTACTCTGAAACTGAACAACTATCAGGAACACTACAATCACATTTGTATAATATGAATGATGATACATGTGCCGAGATACACTTGTTTGATTAAAACTTTATTTTTTATTGATTTATCAGTTTATAAAGTTTGATTTTGTCAATTAAATTCAGATCAGTTACTCTATTTAATAAAAACTCTTTGAAATCAACCCGACTTTCTGAGTTTCTTTATTTCTGCTTTGTAGAGTCATGCTCTTCTAGAAATAAACCTGCTGTTCAAAGTCTATGTGTGGATTTGAGGATAAGCAGAACACAAATGCATTGATTTCTAAAAATATGGTGGAATTAGGTCTCAAGATTGGAAACAATGTAAGTATTGGGTTGCAAATGTTTTTTTTTTCTTTTCTCTGCATAATAAATTACATTCCAGCATCTTTTAGAAAGCCCAAAAACTCACCAAAGTTTCCACAAAATCAAAAGTCAGGAGCATTTTATGTGGTTCTGGTTCGATGGAAGGATGTTGC